>JALJEE010000752.1:0-37059 GCA_023231475.1 Seison nebaliae
GTGAATTCCTCTTGGAAGATTTGAAATTAGAGTGAAATCCTCTCCGAAAAACTAAAAATAGAGTGAATTCCTCTCCGAAATCCTCAAATTTGGGTGAATTCCTCTCCGAAAAACTACTTTTGGGTGAATTCCTCTCCGAAAAACTACTTTTGGGTGAATTCCTCTCCGAAAGCATCTTTTTGGGTGAATTCCGCTCCGAAAAATATTTTACAAGGGGACCAGTCCAGTGAATTCCGCTCCGATATTTGAGTGAATTCCTCTCCGAAAATGAGAAACAGGGTGAATTCCCCCATAAGGTGAATACCGCTCCGGGATTCCGCAATCCTTCCAACAGAGGAAAATATTTACGATAAGACGTTGAATTGTAACACTATAAAATTTTGAACTTTCTATAATGACTTCTAAATTTATTTGGAAAAATATTTTTCCGTGCGTATTATGGAGTAACTAGACGAAAATGTCCTAATCAAATTGTAAAGTGTTAATCATCTACATTGTAAATTACCATTTGTTGTAATTCCTTTCATAAGTATAGAAAATGTAGATCTTATTATTCAATCAACCAAATTGTCAACAGCTTATGCCGATAAGCAGAGGAGCATTGTTAGATGAATTCGGTGCGTTGAATTAAATAGTTAGGAAATTAGTTTTATTGCTTCTCTAGATCGGTATAACAACTTTTTCTTGTTATAGGATTGAAGATATTAAGTTTATTACTACAATAAATTTTCTACTCGCAACTCATTCAAATTATTAAAATTTTCTTTTCAATTTTCTATATAAAAACATTTCTTTCTCTCCACTTCATCATTTGATATATGACACCTATGACTATTTTATCTGTTTAATCCTTCGTTGTCAACTTCGTTTGCCCAATCACTAGTTTTAATTGAATTAAGCTAATGGAGAAATTTTTTAAATATTTTGATTTAAAAACGGTTTGATTTTTTAAATTTTAAAACGGTTATTAAAATTGAAAGAATTGTTAATTTTGTGGTTCTTAGATAGTTAGAAAATAAAAAGAAATTATATTAAAAATTAATACTTGTTAAGAGACCAGAGGTAAAAAATGAAAGACAAATGTACAATCAAGGATAAAGTAAGATATTCTGTGCATTACGCTGTAAACGTAAGCGCAAGCTACGCAGATGTATGTCCTGCACAGCCGACTTGATTAACGTTATTTGAACGTTCAATAAATAAATTACTCATCGGTATAAAATCTATAGGAACAGTCGAGGGGAACTATAGAAGAATTATATGGGAGTTTTCGAACAAATCTTCCTATCACTCAGTGGAGAATTATTCTAAACAATAATTCTGTTTGTGAAATGTCTTAGAAAGAAATTAGCATCAATTCTCTACAATAAAATAATCGAGGACATATTATTGAATGTCTGACAGACATTGTGTGTTATGGATGTTCATACAGATGGAAATGAAGAAGAATGAAGACGGTGGGAAGTGAGTTGAAGAATAAATAATTGAATTGTAAATCAAATGAATATGACATGTATAATGATAGTGTTAGAGGCTGGATATTAAATGTTATAAATAATAGAAACTGAATTATATGGAATTGGAAGTAAATAAAATAAACATTTTTCCAATTTCATGATCATTGAGGTAATGCTTTTCAAGAGAAGTCTAATTGACGACAACACCGTTTCTTCTTCAAATTCTTTTGAGACGAATTTAATTGCGTATTCAAATTCTCCTTGAAATTATTCGCGCTCAAATCGCTTGGTAAACCTTTTCGTCTTACATCCACGCTCTTACTTCTACTTGAATGTTCTTCTGAATTCGATTGCTTCTTCAAAATGTTCAAGCTTGTCTCCTCGTTCAAAGGGAACGGAATGTTTTCCATTTCGTAGATAGCTTCGGGAATTTTCATAGCTTTAATTTCTGCTCTCGGACTCTCCAGTACATCAGTGGCACTCCAGACCATGTTCGTCTTATTTGAACGGGTGGTAGGTGAAACGTCTAACTTCAATGGTAATCTCACTACCACAGCCAATGAGTAATTGGTGAAAAAGAGTGAGGAGATGGTTCGATTCTTCAATTGATTAACTTCGATTTCGTTACGATGTAATCCCAACTAGAATGAATAATTGAATAAAAGAAATGATGAAGTAAATCGTATGGAGAATTTGATGAACCTTGTAAGTTTGCTCATCCAAATAATAGAGTTTTAATGATTCACTCATTATTCCCAAATAGCCTTTGTTCATCAAATACAAGTTACACATTGGAAGTAATTCATTCGCACGAAATTCGAAAATTGTCCACAAATTATTAATTTGACATGGACGTGTAATCTCTAAGAAATTATCGAGATCCTTCACATCCGGCACGTTAGAGAAGTCGTCAATGAAACCGATGCGAATGCTAAACGTGACCATTTCACTCTTATCGAACCGAATATCAACCAGATCGGGAACATTACCAAATATGGACGTCAGATCGTAATACCTGGGAAATGAGACAACTATTAAAAGTTTTAGAGGAGAAAAAATAATGAAACAAATTTGGTTTTTCTTCAACATATTTATATTTGCGGACGAATGCTCGTTGATTATCAATTATAGATCCTTCATCATATAATGTCCCATTAATATTCAATGGCAAGTTTGGCTTATATAATCTTGGAATGGCTTCAATCCAATATTCTTCCGGTTCCATATTCTATCAATCAACTCAAGTTGGAGAGAAAGAATTTTAAATTAAACCTTAAATATGGGTAATTTTAACATAAAGAATCGTTGACAAAATGGAAATAATAGTCGAATATTATCCAATTCGTTGAAGTCATAAATTGGAGTGTTTGATAAGGAAAGACTTTCCACATTCTCAAAAATTTTCCTGCCCTCTTCATATTCCTGTCCACACAATCCATATGAACCGACGTTTACATTAGCTATAGTTGTTTGAATAGAAAATTATTAAAGGGAAAGTAAAAAGAATCATCTCACCAATACACAATTGTCGAAGATTGGGGAAAGCTTTGCCTAATCGAAGAACATCTTCCACACGTTCAATCGGATTATCAGTAAAGTAGAGACACTGGATATTGTTGTGGACGAATTCATTGTCGAATGTAACTTGACGATAACCATTTAAGGAAAGATGTAAATCTATCAAGCTGTTATTGAAACAAATTGAGAAAATGAGATTAGATTGATAATCTTTAGCAATTAGATGAATTCAAATTTACTTGTTAGAAAACTCAGAATGTGTTTGTTAGATATGAAAATTAGTTTAAGAATTATTAACCTTGGTAGATGTGAGACGACTAATTCGATAGTACTTAACGGAACGAAACAGGAATTGAGAACCAATTCTCTCAATCTGATATTGGCATTGAAGGACGGTATGTGTAATGGAGATAATAATAATTCATCTTCTAAAACATCCTCTACCTTCTTCAATCGGTATGAATCATTTCCTTTCATCACATGATCCAACTGTCGAGATCTGGTGCGAGGTGACGATTCATTCGACGACGGCGATGAGGAGGAGGAAGATGTCGTTTTTGGACTGGAATTGGAATCAAGAAACGATCTCTCAATTTTCTCTTCACATCCACACACCATTTTTGGGAGACGATTCGCACTTAAATTTAATGAAAGTAAATTGGGGAGACAGTTCAATAGTTTGTAGACATCTTCCCATCGACAAATGTCGTTACAAGCCAAATCGAGTTGAACGCAATTCTTACAAATCTTCTTCAATTGCTCACTATCACCTACACAATTGATACTCTTATTAATGAGAACGATAAGTTTGGGTAGATGAGGCATTGGCAAATACATGATTGATACGAAAGGATTCTCTTGTAACTCATCATCAGTCATCACATACTTCTCCGTTATCATATCAATTATTGATATCTGTTTATTCTCCTCCGTTTTACTTCTTTCTACTTCCTCATTCATTTCTTCGACGATTCTCGTTTATTATTCAATTGTTCTTAGCGATTTCGAGGAAATTATTGTCATCTATCAGCTGTGAAAGTAGTCTAGCGGAAAATTGAAAGTGGAATTATAAAGGAGAAAAATGGAGAAATATTTCTTTGCCAAAACTGTTTTCATGAGCCACCCTAAAGATTGTGTTAGACACTGAACATGTCTCAACGGAAATTTGAAAGAGAAAAACGAATTCGTCATCGTCGACGCACTAAATAAAATTATAAAACTCGAGATGACAATGCAATCGGAGAGGTCATATATACGAATAGGATGTTTATTTGTGAGTGGTTCGAATGGTGAAGAGAGTGAATGTATGAGTCACATTTATATAGAAAATGGACGACATATATGAAGAATTGGAAATTTAACATTTTCTTCTTCTCAACTGACTATATAGTTGCACATTTTTCATTTTTTGTATAGCAACGACTTGCGGTTGGTTGTCATGGTTACCGTTGCTGTAACCAAATGAATTTCATTCTTTGCTTCTCAACCACAACCACAAGCTCTTTTGTTTGATCTAAAAATATTTTTATTTTTTCTATTCTTTTAATCAGTTGATATACATTTAACACTTCACTAATTTGTTATTGGATAGTTCTATTCTTCTGTTCATTTCAATAATACTCCGTCTTTTATTAAGTTTCTTTGAATCCTTCTTCAAATCTCTTTCTCTCTCTCTATCCCTCTCTCTCTCTCTGTTATTCACCGTTTTCCTAATCCTTTGCAATGGAAGTCGCATTTTCTCATAAATATGGTGTTGCATCTCCTTCACCAATCAAGATATCGAATGGAATGAAAGTGTCCACTGGTCTTCACATGAGTTTGTAGGCCGAACATCCTAAGAATTTGAATCAGGAGAGTAGTGTAAACAAGGAAGAAATTTTAATTAGACTGAAAAATGGTTGTTATCATCAGATTCTAGTGATATGACAATGGCATTATCAGTTGTGAATCACAACTTGTGATGAACGTTTGCAATTAATATACCATGAATCGCATTACGTCGAAAGAAAAATGATTTGGTTCCGTTCGACTAATGAAGACTTCTAATGAAATTGCTTTAAATTGTATGCCTCATATTCGCCTTCAGAGATATGATATCGTAAAATTAATAAAACTTTTAATCATTCGTAGAAACGGAGGAAGGGAGAGGGGAAAGAGAGCGGGTAAGGGCGTGATGAGAAAGGAGAGAAACACGAAATAAATTAGATGAAATTCACTAATTTCCCATAAAAAAAGAAGAAAGAGAATAAAAACAATTCTTTCAATAATTTACCGCCTGATACGACATTGAAAAATGTTTAATTTATTAAATGAACGACAGATGTCGAAATCATTCATTGATATGACATGGAAAGGCTTATTCTGTGCTAGTGACAACAATTATGTGTGTTTGTCGAATTTGAAATGAAATTTTGATGAATAGGTGGAATAGAATTTTAATAAGTTATAATCAAAATAATTGGAGATAATTAATAGAAGAATAATTAGAGAATACGAATAAATCAACAAGAAGACATCACAAGAGAATGTACAAGAAATAATAATAATGAAGTGGGGAGGGAGAAGGTTGGAGAATGAAAGGCGAAGGAATGTTGACGAAGATAAAGGTGTGGAAGATGTGTGAGAGGAATTACCAACAGATGATACAACTCACATAAGATGATCACATAACATTGTCAATGATAATGATGATTTAATCATCTGATATTAAAAATTGTAGAGTAACAGTTGATAAGTTACTACAAACTCATCGTAGTTATCACTATTCTCCGTCTTATTTACATAATACTATGTAATACCATATGAAAGCATGTCTTGTCTATATCCTCTATATAATGCATTGAATGTAAAATTGGAAGAATATTTATGAGATAAATAAATGTGAGACTGCAGATAAATAAATTAGACATATAAATCTCCAATTTTATTCGAATGAACAAAGTTCGAGTAATTGTTAACAAGGTGAAACACTACTAATTTGATTTGTCTTCGACATCCATTGACACCTCCCTGCCTTCTCATTTACCAACCAGTCCTCACTGATATGACTAATAAACATATGAAGATTAAGCAATAGCTCCTCATCTCCAAATGGAATATTTGAACTGGAAAATTTGTTGTAGTAATCACATTGATTATTGTTGGACAGAAAGAAGTTAGAAAACAAAAAAAATACAACAATCGTCCAATAACGTTAAAAATGATTATTTTAACTATTCCGTAAAATTATATCAAGAAATCATTAAAAGAGTAGTAATATATAATTAGTTTTAGATAATAGAATACATCAGTTCAATTAATAATTATTCTCATTTCCAGTTACTCAATCAATTTCATTATAATGAAGTCATGTATGGGAACACTTGATGATGGTACGCTTAGCACGAAAAGTCCAATAAATGGTCGCGGGCGATAGTGATGGACCATTACATAATGGCATCTGCTAATAATACAATTGCGGAATAACAGGACTTTCTAACATATTTACTGATTTACATCTAAACACTTTCACCGACTAGAACACATTTTATCCCCTACCTTTCCTTTTGATTTCATAGCTCCATCTTCCCTTGTCCATCAAAACTTTGCCGTAATCTTACGGAATGACACTTCCCTTCCCTACAGGATGAACTAATACACCCAATATACACAGCACCTCCTAATAAAAAGAGACGAACTTATTTTTGGTCGCTCTTAATATATATAATATATATTAATATAAATACAAAATATATATGCTTCTCAAATACATTGATAATTTGGTAATTTATTTGATATATATATTTTATTTGATATATTTCCCCTCCAAACATCTCTTCCTTATTCCACTCCATATTAACCAAATATCGGATTGGTAGGACAGATTGTAACCCTATATAAAAATTTTGAACCGGACAATTCTCGGCCCAAAGTTAGGACAGTTCTCGTTCTATTTTTTGTCGGATTGAGAATCGTCTTAAAAGTTCTGTCCATCAAAAATATTTCACAACTGTCAAAAAATGAAAAATATAAATTAAGAAATGTTGTTTCGTTCCGGAGAGGTTGAGAACTGTCCAAAAATTAGAACAATAGGTTGAGAACTGTCCAAACAAATAAAAAACACAAGTTGAAAACTGTCCTAACATTACAATTTGTCCGATTACCAAATATCGAACAGCGCAATTTGTGCTCTTGTTTGTGAGCGTGTGATTACTGATATTAATGGAATTTATCCGAAGATAACTTCCCAAGTTCTTTTCAATGGCTTAAAAGCGTCTGCTTGCTAGTTACATCTTGAACCTTAATTTCCAAAGAACCATATTGTATGATACAAAGCAACATAGTATGAAATATACGAGTCAATAACTAAATATATAGTCTGAAATATAAATATAACTAATCTGAAAAAAATAGTTATATTGTATATATAGGAATATTAAATTTTACTTATACGTTGTTAGAATTTACAATTAATTTTCATTATCATTTTTCTCCAAGAATTATGATTATCGGTTAAAATAGAGACGATTTCCGCGCAGTCATGAATTTATATCAGTAAATTGTTCCGTTAAACATTTCGGGAATAATCGATATGGAATGAAAAGAATAAATTACTAACGTAAGAATGATAGATAACAGTATAGAAGATGTGGAATTGAATTGACATGTGAAATATTAATTACTTTATTTTTTCTTAATCCGTTAAATAAATTTTTAATTTACGTATTGTTTTCTTCTTTTAAATTTATCTTTAAGTGATCGCAAATAATATAATATGATACATAAGTAATCATTAAATATAAAGAATTATAATCCAAATCAAATTAAGAACGAAGGATTTGCTAATTTTATAAATATATATCGTACCATATGGTCCTTTTCCTGCAGTTCTTCCGTCCATGTCTTTTTGTCCCATAGTTTTTACCCATTTCCTGTTAAGATCGTCAATTGCAACATTTGTTTTTTTCTGCCAGAAACCGTTCATGAAATTTCTCGTACATTTGTTACTTTTTTTATGCAATTTATCTTATCGTTCCCAAACGGAATTTTGAGACATGTTCGATAAATATTGGTACCTATCATCCATCGGCATAAAAATAAACGTAATTGATCGATCTTAAATTTCTAATTAATTTTAAATAAATTCATTTAATTTCGTTAAGTTCGAATCAAATGTTAAAGGAAATTTAAAATTGTTGTAGAATCTACCATTTGTAGACGATAGTCGAATGATAAAAATTAAAGGATAAAATTCTCATACTTTTACTGGGGTCTAGGTATGATTTGGAATTAATTCCTTTCAAATTCAAATAAAAATGTTTCTTTGTTAGATAAATAAGGTAAACTTTTATGTCATAAATGCATAATGGATACCATAAATCTTATACACATATATATATTATAATATATGTATTATATAGATGATATTCAAAGTTAATTTTTTAAGAACTATAATGTGGATGTATATTTGACTGAATTCCGATATCATCTGTTAATTTAACATTTAAATTTATCAAAAAATAGATGGAAAAATATTTTCATTACATTTTTTTTGCAGGAATGCGCTTTTTTTCTGAGACGTAAACGATTCCTAAGTGATATATTCGAACGATAAAATGAACTGATATAAAAGCTAATTTCTATTTGCTATTCTACTGATGAGAGTAGAATCTATTCATTTAGCAAATAATAGTTAATCGGGAAAAGAAACTTTACTCATTTCTCATAACATGCACTCACGTCAGATTTGAAATGATTATTAAATGCTGTTTATATGATAAGGTGTTATCTCTCAATGTCACTTGTAGATGATGTGGAACTGATCATCAGTTTTCTTCGAAATCATTTTCGTTGAACTGTGATGATGGAACGAATCGTTCTCAAGGAGAAATTGGAGAAGGATGGTGGATGAAATAGTCAATGGAATCCAGTTGAATAATTTTTAATGTTAGTTTCAAAATCATAACTTTATTCAAGTTTCTCTTCCGAAAATGAGAAAGATGAAATTGTTTGTTGAATTGCATATGTCATATTCGTCCATCACTTGGATGATAATTCGAAGAATTATGGAGATATATGTCACCTCATATGTCGCTATGGAGGAAATTTGTGAGATCATATATTCGTACGATTTTAGAAAGAGAAATCCAACATGGAACAATCGATTCCATGTGAGCAAGCGTATTGAGCTCAATTCGGATATACTTATATGTGCAACAGATTGATGTTTATATTAGTCGAAGAAAAATTCCTCACTCCGATACACATTCGATTCGTTCGGTCGCGCTAATAAGAATTATTCTTTCAGCTTTCGGCAGTCAGACGAATGGGAGCATCCGAATAAAATTAATCGATCGTCTCAATAAAATGTGCATTATCGTACAGCTGGATAGTAGAAGGGTTGGGTGGATGTGGAAAGAGGAAGAAACAGCGAAGATAATGATAAACCATCATCATTCCTTACGGATTAATATTGTCACCATATGAACAGTAAACAAATTTCGAATAAAAATGAAATTGATCAGAAAATAATATAAAACGATTTCTTCCTCCTCATTTTCCCATAATGTTTTCCCAATTCCATTTTCCCAAGAAAAAAACATTCAACAATTATTATTATGAAAGGCATATCTCATTAAAACTTCTAATTATTATCATATGACAGTTCTTCATTCTCCTTATGGTATTCCTTCCCATGATTAATTCCTTTCTTTCCTATTCTATTCGATTAACTAATTTAGGTTGGCTGTTGGTTGGCAAAGGTTGTTTGACCTAGAAAATATGCAAACAACACTCTGTCCTCTCAACAACATTTCTTCATTTACACTCAACATACAGATGAAACAGATGATTACTAAATAGAACATTTAACCTCATCCAAATTTCGTTCATCAAATTATTTGTTGCACAAAATATTTCTCATCTCTATTCAATTGATACACCGGATACTCTTGTAAATTCTTAATGAATAAAAGCTATTCCGTGTTGTCTCAATACTCTAAGGATCCATCGACTAGTGGATTTCACGATTCTCTCTTAATTCGATACTGATAATTGTCAAAAGGAGAAGAGGATAAAGACAAAACGAAAGATGATTAAAAGTCGCGAGTATAATAAATATAATCGATTGACAAATTAATCTGTTTTTCAATCATCTCACTAGGACAATTGAATTATAAGGAACAATATATGAAAGTCATCAATTCAACGATATATAACACAATCAAATCGGTAAACGAATGACAGGAAATGAATAAACAATTATCAATTAAATTATACGATTCCCCATTATTCTAACCATAATGATTTATGAAGAGGTTACACATAATATAACAAGAAAGAAAACATTGAAGAATTAGAGAAATTTCTTTTTCTTCATTCCAATTTCATTAAATACTTAAGAAAGAAATTTTCTCAATTCTCATAAAAAAAATGTTGTCTAGTTTTCCTTCTGTCCATGAAATGGATGATTTTTATCTAATACTTTTCATCTGTCGTTCTTTCTCATACGTCAGTAATGGTTAAGAAACATGTGATATTTTTATGAATTTTAACAATGATTACCATAGGGAGAAAGTTAATAGAGATAGAATAAGTTAATTTAATAATATTTCCTTTCCCCTCATATCCTGTTCATCAGCATTTTCCATCAACTTATCTATCTATATGCAGTTTGATATCCACTGGGAATCCTTCTTTCTCCAATATCCCTTCACATTTCCTCTATCGTTTTTCAGAGCTCGACGATTAAATTTCCATTTCTCTCCTCAATCATGTTGGATTGTATTTGAAACAAGTTCTCCGAAATTTTTTCTTTTTCCATTCATTGTAAAACGAAAATTTATATAACTTTCACTTATCCACCACTCTAATATTACCTTTCTGCAGTATACATCCATATGTTACAACCGACGTATTAGACGAACGCTGTCTTGTTCCCATAAATGTAATTATTATCTTGTCTTCGCACATCTACTACAATTTCCTATTTTCGTTTTCCGACATATTCTTCTTCTGACTAACAAATTGACCGAATCTCATTTCTTTCCTTTCTACTTACAAATTTCTAGGTATTCTCTCTATTTTTGTTCTAAATTATTCTTACGGACTATCTAGGTATTTGTAGGTTAACCTCATTAATAACAGGTGTCTATAGGAGTTCATAGTGAAGCTTATGTGCTTAATCATAAGTAAGCTTAGAAGTTATGTGAGAGTTATAAATTCCGAGAGGTATGTGGGTTTCATATCTCCTTCCTTTTTATCAAATGTCCCACATACCCCTTTGGATACATACCTCCTCGCCATTTTGGATGATTATGTATGAAATTCACTTAAAAGTAAAACAAATTCAAACTGAAATGCTCAGAAATTTCTTTCTATTGATCCATTCTTTACTCTATCTGAAATTATTTCGGAATTTCTGAAATTCTCAATTTTTGGACGAATATTTGGACGTCTATCGATATTACTTTGTATGTTCCTTAAACACTTAAGGATTATACTGCGACGGGTAGGAATCTTATTTGAAACAGTTCCTGTAAAGAGTTGTCTTTTTTTCTTCATAATTTAGCCTGCGGGGATATATAGAGAAAAATTTATTTTTACAATAAATTTAAGATTTCGGCTTGAAAGTATTATAACTGTAGAACTTGAAAGTGGCTATCTAAGAATGCCATTTCAAGTAATTTAGTTTGGAAATAAAAATAGACACGCTAAAAAAATTGAATTTTTTGAAAAAAAAAACAAAAAATAATGCTTCCAATTCTTAAATTTTATAACGTACGTAATTTTCAGAAATTAAACCACGTAAAATTATCGATAATAAATTAAAATATTTTAATTCACACTCAACAATTCCCAATTTGAGAAAACTTATCGATGATAAAATGATTCAACGAATATTCCTTTAAATTTTCCGCATAATCATTTTTTTGGAAAGACTTATATGTGACCGGAAATATAAAACATGTTCACAACCCAATTATTTTTCCTTTTGAATAACTAGTATAATATTCCTTACCACTTTTTCCAATGGTGCATAAATCTGATATTCGTTTTTCATCATCATTTCATAATGAGTTAGGTAAATTCCACTTATACAAAAACGAGAAAAGTTTATGATAATCAATTTTAAATGATCCAATGTCTAAAGAATATTGTGATCGCTCATAAGAAGAATACTCGATTACAACAACAAATGAATTGATTAACTACTTGAAATAGAAATAGCGATTAGCATTAAAATGGATTATTAAATTATTCTGCAATAAGATCGCCTGAAGAACCATCACTTATAATGACAATATTGATGCATTATTATTTATTTATTTCTTAATATTTATTTAACGGAACGTACAATGGTGAGAGTATAGAAATGAATGAGCTTTGCCAAAAAACTACTCACAGAGAAAAAATTAGAGGAAAATAACATTTCGACGGATATAAACAGACTGATCATGGATCGTGATTGAAAAACTCTCGATTTTTGCGACAATGAATATTTAGAATATATATACTCTTTCAAGTCAGTATATCTCTATCAAGTATATCTCTTTCAAAAATGAACAAAAGAAAAGTCAGAAGAAGAAAGAAATCGTCAAACAAGAAAATTTGATCGAGGTATGAGTTATAGTCGGGTAACACCTGTAGTGTTCATAATCTACCACATTTTTTTTCTGTTTTAATTCGATCCATAATATATTTATGGAATCAAAATGAATTATCTAGTGAAGGAAAGAAAATTGTCTAGTGATTTATATTTCTTCCTAATTATTCATTCGTAATCCAATTCATCTTCAATGAAATTCCTTAGGATATCGATTTTGGCCAGTATTAATCATTTTTTCCATTATCTTCTTATTATCTTATACACTTGGATTAATGTGCATCCTTCTCTCTCACATGCACATACCCACATTGGGGAGAAGGTATATGGATTGAACATGAGTTTATTTCTCTCACAAATAATCTTCAGATAATTGGAAGCTATCTTGTTTTCTCTTTCATTCTTCCTACTCGTTGTCTCTCATAATTAGTTGGTCGTGATTCATATCAATTTTCAAGTATTTTCCCAAGATTAATTTTCCAATGACTTCTCAAATGAAAATTTCTTATCTATAATTGTCAAATGTCTGCCTATTTTCCACAAACGACTAACGATCGTTAGTCTACTAACGATATCCTACTTCAATTACTCCTCACTTTTTTTTCTCTGACATTTTGAACGAATGAGGAGGAGAACCAAATGAAATCTTTAATTTTTTTTCAATTTTCCTTCCAATTTATGTTTTCGTCCTTCCCATAAAGGCCTTTGATATCATTTGGATTAATTCGATGTTCTCCTAAATGAAACTTCGCTTTTTTGTACAACAAACATGACTCGAACAATAATATTTTCCTTTTATACTTCTCTCATTTCTTTCATAGTTCCCTTCCTCTGTTTTGTCCCAGAATACTCAGAATTTCCAGAATGTTCCACATTCTTTCCCTTAACATTCCGATCATTTGTCAATCGATCGATTATATGACTGAATTAAGAGAACGTCGAACGAAGAATTAAATTAATTTTATTCTTTGTAAGAGTCTGCTATTTCATTATTCTTCCAACTTCGTCACTTCCTGTCCTAATTGTTTATGCTTCAACACTTTAAAAGACATCATCAGCTTATCCAGATGATTGATAACTTTTTTCTTGTTTACCAACAAAATTTTAGAAGATTTCATGTAGCTAAAGGACATCTGGAGAATTTGATATTTCCGTTCATCCTCTCACATAATTCTTCATTATGGAAACACATCAAAATAACTGAACAATTATTTGGCGTTCCATTTCAATCAACTTTTTACAGAAATTTCAATTTATTCATTTTACTTTTAATTTCATTTTTCAAATTCATGATGATAATTTATATCCTTTCAATTCGACAATTTTGTCCAAAACGATTGTTCTAATCAAATTTTTTCAGAAACTTGAATAATGTTGAAAACCATCATGGTTTTTTTAAAGAGTTGAATTAGTTAATATTTTTCGAAAAATAAAGCAGATGAATTTTAGTTACCGAACTTGTCTTACATTTTGTCGTTGTGTCCTTCAATGTAAATTTACGTATATTAGTTTGTATTAATTCCGCTCGAAAAAATAAAGGAAACAGCGAAAAATGTGGAATAAAAAACGTGAAATAAGTACAAAATTGTTCGATTTATACAGAAATCTTTTTGTCAGATATATATTATGTTTCCTACATAATAGAACATAATATTTAACTGCATTGTCCATTGAAGTGAATGTAAGTAAACGTGTCAAATTTCATAACTAACTGAGAGTAACCAGATTTGTTTCATAATCAATGAAGGATATTCTCACCTGAACGTTTTTTGGCGATTGGTAATGTTTCATTGATATAAACAAATATTACTGTCAAGATTCATGAGAATTCTTATTATTCAAAAAAGAGTCTCTTCTAAAACGAGAATAAGAAAGAAATGTTATTTGGAGAAATCTTCTATTTTTCTCCTCTACACATTTTCTATTTGATCTTATAATTGGTGTAGTGAAACTTCAATCATGACATAAGAATTGTTAATTTACAAATTGACATTGATGGAATATTCGAAGAAAATTCAAGTTTAATTTAAATGCAATATACACCTAATTTAGTTACCATGACAACCAAAATAATTTTTACTCAATTTCCTCTATCTTTTCTCTATAACGTATAAGAGGTAATACTTTGGTACGACGTATTGACAGATTATTGAAATAATAACATCTTTGAATTCAGTTTCGTTCTTCTTCTGAAACTTTCTTTTCTGCATATCTCGTTCCAATTTCATTTGAATATTATCTCTCATTGAAATATATATTTCGTTCGATAACAATACATTATCGATCTTACTATGTGTTGATAAATCAATGTTACTCAATTCATTTTTATATTGCCTCTTTTATACGATATTCTTTTCTTCATTTTTTTTTACTACAGTCATATGTCCGCCTTATACATCATAACTCGAACATTCAATTTACGTCATCGAAACTGTACAAACATTAAATATAATTGTCATTTTCTACTCTTTTCTCTCGTTAAAATTAATTCGTTTAATTCGTTAGATGATATGGTTACGGGTTGATCAATGTGGATGCATCAGAATTCCGAAAAAATAACTATATTATCTGTAAATTAATATAAAATTTTTGATTTCCTTCAATTTTTTTAGTGGAATTTTTCTTTTTTTTGCGCTTTTTCACGGAGTTATCAATTGAAGACAACACTTCCCTAACTTCATAATGACTTGTGTATTGGAATAAAGTTCGATAAAAATTTTTAAATTTTCTTTACAATTCTCTCAATACAAATAGTTTCCTGCTTAATAGTTCTCCTCTTCCTCACACATTTTCTTTCAAAAAGAATCGAAGTAAACTTAGATGTGCAAACAAAAAAATCGTTAAGGTAAATTTGAATGGATATACGGTGTATCATATACGTACATTTGCTATATGTACAGTGTGTGCTTTGAAGAATGATTATTGTCATTCGAATATTTCAATTATTTCTTATGAAACTGATCGATGCCTCAAAACTATTATGTCACATTAACTTTTTGACTAACAATATGTAAGGCATAATTAATATTAATCTGTAATAATTGTAATTGCATGAAACAATCTTTATTTTTCATGAATGAGTGGATAAATATTATTTTACGCTAGAAAAATGTAATGGAATCGACGAAGCTTGAATTATTTATATAAATATTAAATGTTCATGAAATGTGTTAGAATTATTTTTATTGGCTCTAAAACAGTGGAGAGAAACAATAATACTTCTTCTTATTATCACGTAACAATGAATGATTGTTTATCAAATGTGGATAGTTTGACCTAACTTTTTTTTAAACAAAATCATTCCTATGTTTTACAAATTAATTTCTTTGTTCTATTCATGGCTATGTGAAAAAAGGAAACGATCTAATTATTTTAGCGAAGTGAAATTCATGTGTGTCTTGGAAATATCTAGGACATTTGGTAGACGGTACTGTTTGATAGATCGGCCGTTTAGACGGACATTAGGGTGATGGAGCACATAGCGGATGCACAATAAGTTATATTGAGTTATGTTATATATTTTTGGTAGGTTCCTTTTTTAGATTTCAAATTACACTTCATTATTATTCATCAAATCGTTATTATCATTAGAAATAAATAAATTTTTCACATTTTAAAAGAGATAACTATCCTGTTTTAAAAAAAAAATCAGTAAAAACCAGGAAATATTTCCTAGTTTGAATTATTTTAAAATAATTTTATTTCCATAGAGAAAGATCTACAGTAAATTTGAAAATTTTAATTCGGTGGTTAAGGTAAAACGAAAGAGTATTGATTAGAATCAAAGTATTTGAATTAGATACCAAACAATGCTTGTTTTTTTTTTGGATAGGATAGTTAGACTTTTTAAAATGAAAAAAATTTAAATTTAAATTTTATTTCTAATGATAATAATCATTTGATGAATAAAATGATGTGTAATTTAAATGTCAAAAAAGAAAATATCACAAATATATAATATAACAACTATATGTACATTGTACTGCACTCTAATAAATGGTCGACCTACTAAATGTCCGATCACCAAATGGTTCGTTTACCAAATGTCGTTTTCCTGTTTTGATAGCTGCATCATTTTTGGAAGGTCAAATTTTATCCAAATCGTTCCTTTCCTTCTAAGTCGATTCTCATTTCCGAAATGAAAATAATTTTTGTTCATCTCAACTCTTTCAATGATCTCCAATGGTATCATTTACTTTGAATGTCGCTCAATTCCACATCTCATATCATACATATGATATATTTCATACATAATTGGTCGCAATAACCACGAAATTTAGTAGTATGAAATTAGAACGAAGAAGTTTTTACGGTAGAATTGGTCGTCAATGCATTGCATCGAATGCAATCATCTAAAAATATACGAATATTTATTATTTTTAAATGTGTGTCCGAAATGGTTGATGGACGGTTAATTTAACCGGGTTAAATTAAAGGAAAAACTCTGCAAATATATTTGTGAAAGTATTCTGTTTCCTACTTTTTCCTTTTGAATGAGGACTACTACGTATATGTACTGTGGGAGTCCAAGTGACAAAAGATGGTCATAATCCAATTAATTTTGATTAAGATCCGATTTCTGGCTTTTGACGATTTTCAATTAACAAATAATTATCAGTTCCTAAAGGAGAGAACAATGGAATGTTATATGTTCCTTCGATTAGTTCGAGATGGAATGCGAAAAATTTCTTCGATTTGTCGTTGTACTTGTTTTTTTTCACAAACTATTTTTGTTAGGTGAATATGAATTTGCTCTTTGTGAAGAAAGGAAATATCCATTGTTGAAGGAAAAAGGAAAGAAAGGGTGTATTACTACTACCTCGCTGTCTATTGTTTGGAAATATGAAACAGGACAATATTTGATAGTAAGAATATTTGAACGATATTCTTTCCCTTTAATTACAAGAGAGAATTGCATAAAATGAATTAAAGATTAAGTAGATTCTGTTTTGATCCTTATTAAGTTGTAAATTAGTACAGTTGATTTGGTAAGTTTAAGGTTGTTGAGTTGGGAGGGAGAACAGCATAATAATGAGGGAGAGAAGAAACGGGTGAAACTCACAATGAAATGTTGAGGAAAGTTTTTGAGAACAAATAATAAATTGTTGAATAGACTTATTGATCGTCATCATTATCATTATGATTGTCATTCGATTATGTAATTCGACAAGAGAAACAATAGTATATTAATTGGGAAAATGTAGAATGAATGATATCAGTTTGTATTTGAATATGTTTCTTCTTTTTTATCGACTTAACAGTTCACGCATTTCCCAATTTAATCGAATTTCTTAGTTCGAATTTACGAAAGTTACTTAACAGTTCATTATATTGGTATAGAAACTTTCCATTCGAAAGAGCGAAGATTATATGAAAATTCTATTGCTCACATTAGACATTTCAGTAGATACGCCAAAAGAGATTAATTTGTTTTATGTTTTCTATCCCATTTCCTCCCCAGAAACTTCTTTCATTTATTCGAAGCGTTTATTTAATATTTGTAAGTTGTATCTTATTAATCAATTCAAATGTTCATGCTTTTCATTCACGACGTCAATCATCGAAAAAGGGTCGGACACAAGGAAATGAATATGTTCACGTTTCTTCTCTCTTACCTGCTCATTTTTAGTTCATCGACGAATGTTATGTGTTGTCATTTAAGAGATTTATGGATATTCGTGGTGAATTTTCGATGAAGATTTGGAGTTATTTATGTCATTCATCCAATGTAGCTATTCATTCTCAAAATAGATTATTATTAGTTTTGTGAATATCATTTGAAAGAAGGAGAAATGATGATGGTGACGATATATGTCATCCAAATACTAATCTATATGTCTCAATCGAATAGATTTTCGTGTATGTGTAAATGGTGTGTAGGTAGAAGAATTGTAAAATGGAGAATAATGTCCTTTATGAGATCGGTGTTAACTTCCTTTGCGTACTCCAATTAACATTTCTTATTTCCATTCCTTCTACAATCGAGAGACTTGAGATGAGATTCTATTTGAAATTTTATTTGTTCTTCTTTTAGTATTTATCATGTTATCTATCTCTCTGTGTGTCGTCCTCTTTCTCCATATCTCTCCCTCTCTCTCTCTCTGTCTCTCGGTGTGAGTGTGTGTGTGTGAGTGTATGTGGAGGGATATTGGAACAATGATTTCTTCTTTTCAGTTCCACTTCAATCAAACGATTTCCCTCCTCTTCTGATAAATCAAATAAATAAATTTCATCTTAATAAGATTCTATTTGATTTGGTGGGATTTGTGAAGAAAGACGACTCAATCTCTTTCGATAATTCGAGAGAATGGAAATCAACAGTTAGAAGGCTAAATTAAGAAACATATTTGAAGAAATGAAAAAGATAAGGAAATTCTGCCTTGGTTTTTTGAGTTGTGATGCATTGAAACGGAGAAAGAAGAGAAACCAGAAGAATGAATTGAAGAATCGTTACCTCCACAACGTCAATATTGAATTGGGCGAGTATTTGAACGAACAATATTCACAAATTCTCGCCTCATCCAAATATTCGGACAATTATATTCGAACGACCAAATACACGATATGGACGTTCATTCCGAAGAACCTCTACGAACAATTCCATCGATTAGCCAATCTCTATTTCCTTTTCATTATCGTTCTCAATCTGTTGCCGGGTGTGCAAACATTCGGTTCTCAAATGGTTTCTCTACCATTAATATTTGTTCTTACGTTGAAATTGATCAAAGATGGTTTCGAAGATTATCGACGATATCAGAATGATAAGAAGGTGAATAATCGAATAACGAAACGGTTTTGTAAAGAGACTGGTATATTTGAGGAGACCACTTGGAAGAAGATTGTTGTGGGTGATATAGTTCTAGTGAATCGTGATGAATATTTACCTGCCGATCTTCTTCTCATCAGTAGTCGGAATGTGACATCGCATAATATCGATGATTCATATACGACGAATGATGATGGAAAGGAAAATAAGATAAAGAATCAATTCGATAAATTGGACAAAGGCGATACGACGTCTATTCTATCGACAACATCATTGACAACTGCCGCTACAACAACTACATCGCGCTCATCATCTATTGCGAATTTGAAAAGAAAACGAAGTGAAACGGTCATGTTTGATCGAGAGAAGAAAATGTTTATGCAAAGGAATTTATTGAATAGAAAATCTTTAAGGAATTCTTATATAATTTACGAAGACGAACAAAGTCGTTTACAACAATCACATTTCTGTTATGTTGAAACGGCGAATATTGATGGGGAGACGACTCTCAAACAACGCTTCATTCCAACCGGCGTCTTACATCGATCTCAAATTCAAGAAGATCCATCTCTCTTCGATGGAATGGTGGTGTGTGATGGACCGAATAGTAAACTTTATAATTTTGATGGTTCAATTCATTGGAATGATAATAGTCGAAGTAAACTGGATTCGGATAATATTCTCTTACAAGGTTGTTGTCTCCGCAACACCACATTAGTTTATGGAATTGTTATTTATAGTGGAATTGATACGAAATCCGCTCGGAATAATAAGAAGCCAAGATATAAAAGTAGCAATTTGGAGCATATTGTTAATGGTCATATTGCATGGTCGATCTGCATTTTGTTGACATTATGTTTTATTTGTGCTGTGGGTGGTATACTCTTCATGAACTCTCCACAACTTTCAATGATTTTGCCATTTCGTTCGTTGAAATCTTTACCATTAATTTCCACATCTAACATTCCACTCGCACAAATTGGAGGATTTTATAGCGACTCAGAAATCAATTCGATTAACGACCAATTCAAACAGAAGACTGATATGAAAAGTATCGTCATCGAATTCCTGTCATTGTTAGCCGTTTTCGTTATAGTATTCCAAGCGTGTGTTCCAATGTCATTGTATGTGTATTTGGAGATTGCTAAATTCCTCCAAGTTCTTTGGATTGGCAAAGACGAAGGATTCTTCTATAAAGAAACTGGTCGAACTATTCAATGTAAAAATTTCAATATTGCCGAAGATTTGGGTCATCTTCATTACATTTTTACAGACAAAACGGGAACATTAACAGAGAATGAAATGCATTTGAAGAAAATTGCCTTATCCTCCACCAACGACATTTATTTGCATTATTCTAAAGATTTGAGTCGTCGTCTCTTAAGAAATCCAATGAATAATGATCTACATCATTTCTTCTGTGTCTTAATGTTGTGTAATACGGTTTGTGTTTGTCGTCAAACAATTCCATCATCAACATCTCCCACAATCATTTCAACGACGGAGGAAGATGGAATAGAAATGAATGGTGGAAGTCATCGAAAAAGAAAACGACATCCGGTTATGATTAAATATGAAGGAGAATCACCTGACGAATTATGTTTATGTGAAGGTGCATCGTCATACAAATATGAATTGATCGAACGTACACCAGATAGAATGGTTGTCCGTTTACCTGATAAATCGACAGCCGTTTATAAATTACTTCACATTCTTTCATTCTCCTCACAACGAAAGAGAATGTCGACTATTGTCGAAGATAATTATGGAAGAAAGATCATCTATTCGAAAGGTGCCGATTCCATTTTCCTTCATTCATCACCTCCCAATGATAATCAATCTCCTCAAAAACCTGTTGAAAAGAAAAATTTAAATTGTTCAACAAATAAACAGAATATGGAGAGCAATATCATTACGGTGAGACATGAGAATGAAGAGATGGTAAAGAAACATATCAATAATTTCGCTGAAGATGGTTATCGAGTTCTATGTTGTGCTTATCGTTTCATTGATGATGTTGAGTATGAGGATTGGTTAAAATTGAAATTGAATATGGAGAATTATTTGGAAGAGACAAAATTGAAAAATGATCTAGAACGTCAATCGTCAAGAAAGAAAGAGGCAAATCTATTTCGTCAAAATACTAATCAAACAGCTACAACAATAACAACAATAACGGGAGATAATAATAATGGTGAAATGAATGTAAGTGATGATGGTGACAATGATGAGAATGAGGAAGATGATACAATTGAGAATAATATGGATTTGAAAGCTGATGCTCAAAATATTGTCAATTCGGCAATTGAACGTGATCTGCATTTGTTGGGGAGTGTGGCAATTGAAGACAAATTGCAAATGCATGTTCCTGAAACTTTACACAATCTACAACAAGCTGGAATGAAAATTGTGATGTTGACCGGCGATAAAATGGAAACGGCAATCAGTATTGGGAAAAGTTGTAATTTGATTGAACGAACAGATTTGTTAGATAATGATTTGGATGCGCTTCGTTTTGGTAAGAGAATTCACACCAAGAAACCGGTCATTCATTTGAGTGGTAATACTCTCTATCAATTAAGGGAATCAATTGCAGAAGTCTCTTTTTATGATTTGGATGGAACGACATTAGTTGTTGATGGTTCGACATTCGATGTCATATTTCATAAAGAAATGGAGAAAGAGAAGAAGAAGAAGAGACGTGGAAGAAGAAAAGGCAATAAATCGAATTATGACGGAAACAGTTTCAATTTGTTTGGGAAGCATGAAACGAATTTGGATGCACTTTACAGTTCCATCTTGAATGATTTTGTTCTTCTCGTTAAACGATGTAGTAATATCATCTGTTGTCGAGTATCTCCTTTACAAAAGGTTTTTTATTGTCTTTTCTATCAAATCACTTCCACTTCTCATATCTCTCATCTTCTCAGGCAATTATTGTTTCGACATTGAAGAAACGTCTAAATATTCTCTGTCTGGCGATTGGCGATGGTGCCAATGATATTGGCATGATACAGAATGCTGATGTTGGCATTGGTATTGCAGGAAATGAAGGAATGCAAGCAGCAATGTCTTCCGATTTTGCTATTGAACGTTTCTATATGTTAGAACGTTTAATTTTAGTTCATGGTCATTGGTGTTATAGTCGACTCGGTTCATTTGTCCTCTATTCTCTTTACAAGAATTATGTTAGTTGATTGATTAATTTAAATCATTACCTTCTTTCTGTCTCTCTTTCTTTCTTTCATCTCTAGTGTTTCGTTATGATGTTATTCTGTTATCAATTTTTTAATGGTTTTAGTGGTCAATTACAAATTGAACAATTTCATGCTGTTACTTATTCGTTAACATTGACGAGTATACCACCACTCTCCATTGCATTATTCGATCGAGTAGCTCCAGCTGAAATACTTTTATCATATCCCTCACTCTATCGTCATTCGAAACATGGACGATATTATAATCCATTTTCATTTTGGCCTTTAATCGCCGAAGTTACTTATCAGTCAATGATTGCATTCTTTCTCATCATGTATGTTAGTCATTTCACACTTCACTTCTTCTCTTATTCTAACAAACAAATCCAAAAATTATTTTACCTAATTCATTAATTCTATTTTTCATTTTTTTAGATATTTCAAGATAATTCTCAATATGATATTTGGTCGTATGCAACCGTCAGCATTTCAGTCGTCATTTGTATGTCTTATGCACAATTTTTCTTTATTGTTCACACAGTTGTATGGCCGATGATTATCGGAATTTTATTGACAATAATTGTGATGTTTTTTGGAATTACACTCGTTTACCACTCAGCATTTATCACAATCAATCATCCCTCCAATCCTTATTGGGTCATCTTTCATGTATGTTCCGATCCCTTATACTATCTGTCCATTCCTTTCATTATTTTTTCTGTTTTTCTTCCCAAAATCATCTATCGTGCTTTCTATGTCGCCATAAATAGATCGCAATATAATGATACGAAATACATTTTCTCTCTAACACCCAATTTACAATCATCAACTAATACGAAGGTTATTGGATCTGGTGCAGCGACTGCTGCTAACACCAAGTGAACTTCTTCCATCACACTCACCATCACACTCACCATCACACTCACCATCACACATGAAATGTCGAAACAAATCAAAAATGAATTTTTTTAAGGATTTTCATTCGAAAGCACGACTAATTCTCTACCGGTTCCATTAATCTTCTTTGTTTTTCCCCTTTTTTTTTATTATTCTTCTCATTATTATCTGACGAGAAAACGATATTGTATAAATCCGAAAATAAATTCATTGACAGATTTCTCAAGAATTTTATTCAGAAACATTAATAAAAAAAAAGATTATTAGAAATGATGATGGAAAACAATAACGACGAAGGAAAAATAAGAAAATTTTTTCGCCATCAAATATTATCCATTCCAAGCGATATCGTTGTATGCCGGTCCACAACTACCGAAACACTTTAACCAATCATTGAATTTTTTGTAACAATCGTCGAAACAGTTGTCGAACGAATTAGTAACACGATCGTCGTCAACTAAAATGGAAGTGATATAAATATAATTTTAATATAAATCGAATTATAGAGAGATAACTATTGATTTCTTTATGATGTGGAATTAGACATTGAAAGAAACTTGTTAACCAATCTTTCCTGGCACTTTTATCAAAAAGGTTTTTCAGAAGAGAATTTTCTTCATGATGTTCAGGTAGAACGACCAGAAAGATTTTTTCATTTGCATTCGGTAAATAGTAGAAAGATGAATTTGTTCTCAAATTATTCATCTGTTCCTTTGACGGTGCTGCAAATTCCATTGTTGTCGATTGTTGAGCAGTTGTTGTTGTAGGAGAATCGATAGGTAGAATTATAGGACCTAAACATCCAACTATAAAACGAGGAGAATTGTATGAGATGAATGAATATTTGAAAAGAAACCATTTGAACTAAGGAGTGAATAAACATAAACAAGAAATAAAACATAAAACATTTTAGTTGATGTGGAAGATAAAGAAAAAGTTTTCTCAGGAAATGTTACTCAAAACATTTTACTCCCATCGATTTATTTATAAAGAAAGTTATTGCATATCGTTTTCAAACGAAATGTTTGTGAGAGAATCAACACACTTTCACTCCAATGAATCATTGAGGTGGTGTAAGTGTGAGGTATGATGTCTACCTTCTTCCACCCACAGCTGTACTCGTTTCCACTTATTGTATCTGTCAAAAACCGAATTCGACATAACCGGAATGTTACCCAGTGGTTCCAAACTCTCCGTATTATGTTTCACTGACATCATTTTAGGTATGACGACATTATCGGTACTGGGTAAGAGTTGTGTTAAAATATCCATCATCGGTTTCCCTTGACTGACTCGCATGGGACTTGTCGTATTTTCAATATTCTGCTCATCTTCGAAATATGAAGAGTCTAGACTACGTAACTTCTCCTCTATTTGATCCGTAGTCATTATTCCACCTTCCTCCATATAATACTTCTCCTCAAGTAGTGGATCGGTAGACGAGACTGTCATTTGATCCCATTCCAACGATAAACAATCGGGAAATTCGAAGGCTTCACTCGAATTCGAATAATCTAAAGTGGACACTCGAGAATCTGTCGTCATAACACCAAATTTATTTAATGTCGGTGTAGTAGCTATATTTTGCACTGGAGATCGTTTAAAACTTGTATCACTCAACTTTACTGTCTTTTTCTCCACTTTAAAATCACTCGGTGGAGCTTTAACTGCCACACGATCATTCACATTATTAATATTCTTATTCAAACTACTCAATCGTCGATGATTCATATTATTATCGTTTTGATTAGGATTAAACGTTTCTCCAATATTTTCCATCATCACATTCACTTCACTTTCATTCTCTAATGATAAACCTGATGATTTCGTCATTGACAATTTACCTAATTCGAGTGTTGGAGGTGGTGGTGGAGGAGGAGGAAGAGAAGTGGACGATGGAGATTCTAATTTATCTTCGATACTATCATCCATATTCGTCGTCGTTTTCTCACTGGAATCGATGCGAAGATCCTGCAAATGAAACATTTCCGTCATCACCGAATCGTTCGATTCATTCACATAAATCGAATTTTCCTTCGGCGAACTTGTTTGTGAAGCGTCGTCGATATTATAATTTGTTCCAATATAATCCACAAACTTTCTCGTTATTTCTCTCCATGAAGTATCACTAATTGTTGAATCACTTCTCGAATCATCGATTTCCATCAAATCCTTTTTATCGTCGATATTCGGATCGGTATTCCTGAGCGATCTCCGTATTTTCTCTCCATACGTTCTATATGTTGTACGATAATGATGATCAGCATGTTTCACTTGCCAAAGACGTTGATGTTCCTGAAGATATTCTTCACAAAGTTCATCTACATATTCTCGTTGATTTGTTGTGGCACATTCAGAAAGAATATGTTCCCAAACGATTAAGGGATGATATAAGAAAAAATCATTGAACGCATCACTACTAATATATCTCGCATCGAATAATCGTCTCAATTTGGATTTTATATCGATTTCTGGAATGATTTCTATCGGTAACAATTGAGGGAAAGTTGACACACAAAAATCATGACGATAATTCAACTGTTTTCGACACCAACGCTCAATGCCAAATTCTTTCGTTTGTTTATCAAATTCATTTTCTTCATTCCGTTTATCACGTTCTAAGTCGATTGGTGGCATTTCCTGAAGAATGATATCAAAATCGGTCAGAATTTTTTGATTCTCTTTCGCAATACTAGTAGGCAGCATCGGATGTGCCATCATCTTTACATTTCTAGCAAATCCTGTTTGTCTCGTTAATTTCCTCCAAAATCTCAATTTCTCTCCACTCAACTTCCTTCTGTCCACTATTAATCTTCTTTGTTCATTGCTTAAACACAATTCTTTTGGATGCCAAATCGGCTCCGGTGTATGGAACTTAATTTTTTTATCATAATATTTCCCGTATTTCCGATCCATCGATATAACAATTGTAAACTTTTTTTTATTTAATTATCTCGATTATATCATAAATGAAACTCTAAAGTTCAGAAGAATAATAATTAAAATTGTTATAATGAGATCGAAATAGTTAAAAAATTCCCAATGAAATGGAACAATTAATTTTAATATTCCCAACTTACCATCATAATGATAAAACTAATATTAGATAACAAACTACTGGGAATATAAAAGAAACCGATAGCATGTTGAAGATAAAACGCTCTCAAATAGAATAAATCATTTATGCGTGAATCTATTGACGTAAAGTTTGAAAAAATTTTTACATATTCGAATTCATTAAAAATTCTAGAGAGTATTATCTCCATTTCGGACAATAGATTTTGCCTCATCGTTTTCTTTTATATTCCCAATTAGTTATATCCATTTGTATCCTACTTAAAAATTTGTCTTATTTTGAATAATGTGAACTTAAAATGAATTCCATGAGGACTACAACTTTTAAAATTGTTCAATTAAAATCAATTATTATTGACTGTATGACACATTTTATAATGGTTCTTTCCAACTCTTCCTAAACAATCGAAACTCGACGAATTAAAATTTATTTCTCAAATCATTTTCACGTTGTTTTATCATTTTCATTTTTTCGTTTAAACAAATCCAAATAAAGAATCAGTCCAATGCTTATTACATTTCAATATTTCCCAATTTCGATTTATATGTCAATTATGTTTGATCTAAGAAATTGAACATGATAACAATGAATAAGGAAAAAAAAAGAAAAATTAAAAAATTACAATAGTTATAGCAACGGAATCATTCGTCTTAGATGACGTGTCGTTGATTGATTAGGTAAAACATTAATGTACGTATATCATCCTATAAGATTGTGGTACGTGTCGCAATTTAAAATGCATTTTAAAATTAGTTATCATTGTTTAAACTGTCATCAGTTAGAGAGATTATCGTCTATAAAAACGATGAAATATTGTCTATTTTCTTCATTTTATTTTTTATACATTGGTAGAAATTTGATATTTGCTATGGATTGTTGCGGTTGTTCCTCCTCATCGGCAGTTCGAGAGGGGGGCACCGTATACATGAATTTAGCAAAATATGGATTGCCAATAGGCAGGGCGACAGGCCTATTGGCAATAAATCAACTGCAGTATGTCGCCGATATCGCAGTGGAAGAAAAAATGGATCGTCGTAATTTACTGCGATTACAAAGGACGATCTATGTACCAATCGATAATGACGATGGTGGTGATGGATGGAATGACCATCCAAAAGATGATATGGAAGGACGGGAGCTGTCCTTTTGTCCTAAAAAAGGACAAAAGCAAAAGCACATGATCTAGCCTGATCATTCCCATAATGCCTCACATGTACAACGGATGGTAATAAAAGACATGGTAATATTAGGACAAGGCTCATTCCAATAATAATACTTATGATGGAAGTATATGTAAAAGACGATGTCAAAGAAACGATAAAGGTTGGAAAGATGACCTTATGTGAATATATATTCATCATATCTACCATCGTCAAGATCTATCGATAGAGATATCGGTTATCTGGCGATGGTAGAAATGAGCGGATGGACCGAAATTATATTGGTGATAAACAAATGAAGTGATATTATATATACCAAAAATATATCGATGATAATTTCAAGATTAACCAACATTGTTGTAATGAAAAGCATCACAATATTGGCGATGATACTAATTTATTTATTATACCTATTTATGATATTGATTCATTTTCTACATCTTCATTGTATATAATTAATTTCTTTTCTTAAAGTTTCATAAAATAAAAATTTTAATTGAATTTATCTGAAGAAGAAATTAAAAAGTTTAATTTAGAGTTTTCACTCAAATTTCAAAAGAATTGATTATTGAAATAGAATTGATATTTTTATAGAGAAACTATTTTTTATATGAACGAATTTAGTCAACTGGAGCAATTGTAGACTGCGTATCACAACTTTCTGCATCTGTCAATGATAGAGTTTTGGATTTAGTTGTTGTTTTTTTGTTCGATGTTCTTCCTACAGATTTCTTATTATCGTTCGGCAATTTTTTCTTATATCGTTTTTTCGATGTACTTCTATGCTTCGACGATTGACGACCACCTGACTTTCTAACTTTATCTCTTTTGGTACTTTCTTTCGATTTGGGAATACTGGCGGACAGATCCATATTCTCCGCCTGTAACAATTGATCCAACATGTTATTCAATTGAGGATCTTCTCCCAATTCGTTTATTGGACGAAGTTTCAAATTAGTTGCTGTTCCTCCATTCTCTCTGATTTGTCTCATGATCAATTTGAAATAACGCTAAAAAGAGAAATAAATGTTTAAAGAAAGATTTGGAAAATTGTTTATTAACTTTCCAATTGCCAATGGCACCTTTTCTAATCCCAGCAGCAGTTCTGTCATCATTCTGAATTACCATCACTGCTCGACCATCGGCAATTGGCAATAATATCTGATCCAGATATTTCACAATTGTTTTACTATTATAACTTCGTTCCAATGAAAGAATAATTTGCGCCCATTGACGTCTCCATTCTTTTTCACTATCGGCAATCACCATCGAATATGTGTTGCCCATCATTGCGATTAACATGTTCAACAAAAGAATTGGTACCAGAATCATAAAAATGAAAAAAATAATTTTTGCCAGCCATTTATAACGAATATATTGAAATTCGTCATACTTTTTTCCAGAGTAAATTTATTATTGAAATGTATAATAAAAGTAACTTTGAATTCGCCCAAAGTAAAATGAAAAATAGCTGCCATACTCGCGAAAATATTTTTGAATCCTGACATGACCGGTTTGTCGACTTTATCCAAATCTCTATAAAGAAAATAGAAGACTGATGGAAATTTGATTTTTCCATATGAAACATGTTTTTATTAACCGCAAGTGTAGCACATTCCAAAAATTAGATAAATTATACCGAATTTCATCATGTCACCCGTTATCATTTTGGAGATCATCGTAACAAACGGACCTGTCAATTTGACACCACTAAAAATGTGAATGAATGAAAATGATGATATGTGAAATGATGAGATGACCTCGCAAAAAATAAGAGATACATCCACAATAGTGGACATGCAATAATAATGAATGATTCTTCGATGATACGATTTCTTTCATTCGACATTTTGATGAAACGAAATGGTATAGCAAATAACCAGAGAAAACAACCAAGTAGATACATTGCTTTGATATTGTTCGATATCTGATTATTTAACAATTATTCATATGAGACGAAGAAGATAATTAACCAAAGAATTCAGGAAATATTTCCATCCTTGCGTATACAATTCGAGAATCATCAAATTAAAAATGGAAATTATCCCAAAAATTATATTGAGAATTTCGGCGACCACTCGAATATAATCAGTCGTTTCATTGAATTGTAATAATCTTCCTTCGACTTCATATGTCGGTCGTGCATAAATGGCGATCGACATAAATATTAAATGAAATATTAAAAGGACTAAACGAGAGACGAATGCACCCTGAATTGAATGAGATGAGTATGAGAAATGATTGAAAATGAAACTTGAGCAAACGTATCCCATTTATCTTTCAATAATCGGAAGACAACTCCTCCTTGTAACATATCGATATGTTCCGATGTTGTTCCATTGACAATGAAGAGTAATGGAGATAACCAATCTTTCAAAGTTTCGATATTATCATGAGAAAATTCTTTTTAAAATTCTAACCTGTTTTCCCATCCTTATCAACTGTGTCGAGATCTTTCGTCGGATACAAAGAACAAATAACTTTACTGAATCTCCACAATGTCTGAAAAAGGGAATAATGAAAAATAATAATTTATTCAAACTATTGATGACATATCGAGCATGTCTATAAATATTTTCTTTCGACCAATTTTAGCAGACAAAGCCATCGGTGTTAATTGTGCATGATTTCTAATTGTTAAATCGCCCTTAATTTTTTCATGTTTCAGGACATATTTCAACATTTGCTGACAAAGGAAAAATATAAATTTATCTCTAACAATCAATTTTACAACAAACCAAATTGTCTTTGATGACCAACATGTGAACGATGGTATTTCCGAAAGAATCTTGGATATTCGGATTGGCACCATGTTCCAATAGATAATCATAAATATCTGTCAGACCGAGACATGCTGCAAATGCCAATGGATATTGTCCATAATAAGCAAATCCATCATAATTCGTTTCTGTCATCTTTTTTCGATGTTTCCCTTTTTGATCTTCAGGCAGAAAGAAACGTCCTACTGCTCGACAATTCACATCGATACCTCGTTCAACTAATTTCTTTACCGATTCCAAATCCGAATCGATAATAGCCAAATGTAACAAATTTTGTCCGTAATATTCTTCACCTTCAAAAATATCATTAACCAACATTGGATACATGTCGATCAAGATGAATGCAATTTGGGTATACATCGGTGCACGTAATCTAAAAAGAATATGAACAACCGTTTCTCCCAAATGTCCACGTTCGAATAATGACCAACAAGTTTGATGTTCTTCAAATATCTCGGCCATTCTCCATGGCCAAAATTTAGCAGCCACCTCATCATTATTCACACAATAATTTTGTTTCCGTTTACCTTTCGGATAACAACAATTGACATCATTCGTTTTTTGAATTGGATTTCTCGCCAATTTACTTCGCATAATACGTGAGACTGGTGCCAATGAGAACAAGGAGAATGGTCGAACACGATTCCTCAATTCATTCGAACGTTTCAAAGATAAATGTAAATTATATGTCCATCGAATATGATCCTCCTTGGTGACGGTTCCACCCAAACCGGATCGGTAAAGGAACCGATTCAAATATGTCTCCAACACATTGAGAACAGCTAATTTTCCACCTAACAAGACAAATTGATAAATTAATTCAAATGGACATTTTAAGCGAATAAAAGAAAATTTATGATATGTTATTAAATGATATGAGGAAAGAGAGTAAAAGTTTGGAAAAATTGGAATTGACGTGATTAGGTAATAATTTGAATAAACAAATTAATAAACCGGATAAGTATGCTGTTACAAGTAGTCCATCACCTTTCGAATCGACCAGTTTGTATAACTTCATTTGAGAATATTCATCACTCTGCAATTTCCAAGAATCAACTATACCGACACTTCGCTTTCGACCTCCAGTAATCACATGCTCAGGAAATTGATCGATAACTTCATATTCTTCCTCTATAACTTGTTCTTCAATTTCCTCCATTTTATTTAATGATATTACTTCCTATTATTCAATCACATCCGTTTTCTAAAAAGGAATACATATAACATTTAAAAATAATTCAATTCTTTCCTTTCACAAATAACTTCGAGAGTCATTTACTTCCTCTCGCACAACAACATTCTCATTTTCAATTCTACTATTACTCTTAACAATTTTTCTTTCATTTTTTATCAGAACATTTATTTTTTACTTAAAACAATCTTAATCTCAACATCGAACATCGGCAGAAAATTGGAACAATAACGAAAAAGTTTCATCATTCTTCTTTCGAATTCTTTCGATGAACAAAAGGACAATTCCAGTCGACCAATTTCCTTTGGATAACAATGCAAATGCGATAAAATATAAATTCTGTCAATCATCTTCCGTAGTGAACATTCCCTTCAATACTCCTCCATGAAATTCGTTTTCGATTTCGTCTTTTTTTCCTCCTAATCCGACTCCCACAACTATTCATTTTGTAGGAGAATTTCTATCAAGAACTTTCGTCAATTTCCTTTCTAATTTCATATTTATTTTTCGTGCTTGATAAGTCGTCTTCCTTCCAGTCAATTCAGTAGAATAATTAGCAAACAATAATAGAATAATGATAAGAAAAGAAAAAAAGAATTATTCAAATTAAATTTATTTTATTAAATTATTGAGTGAAATATAAAATAGAATAGAATCGAATTCTTCAGCTTGTTCGGAGCGATGGAAATGCTTTTCTTCTCCTTGATTCTTTTTTTTATAGAGCAATTCAGCTGAACGTTTCGTTATTGAGATATCATTGACGAACGTCGTCTAGTGTCATCATTACATCGGCAAATGGGAAAAAAGAGAATCATAATAAAATTTATTAAGCTTTTTTTCGAAAATTTTCTTTTAATCAATTCATTGACAAATCGATAAATTGTGGTGGAAGTTATCCCGATTTAAATAAGAGAATAGCTACTTGACCCAGATAGAAGTAGATGAAATGTTTTGTCTCATGAGTCACATATGATCCGAAATTCCTTCCAACGATTGCGTGCCATGTTGGATTATATTTTTTGTCGAATTCTTTCTTAATATAAGCAGCGATATCCTTCTCGATGTTATATTTCTCGAGTGCAGCTGTGGCACATTCAACAGCATCTTGTTGCATATCTTCGCTCATATCCGCATTTTTGATAACGGCCTTTCGATCAGACATCCTTTTTTTTTAATTGAAAGTCTTAATTCAATAATATCTAATATAAGGAGAATAGAAATGAGATGAGAATAAGGAAGTGAAAGGAAAGAAATTAAATGGAAATATTTTTCATCTTGATTTAGAAAATAAAATTCTTTTTAAATTCCATAAAGAAATTTCGTTTAAATTGTATGGAAATTGAGTTGAGAAGAAGAAAGTCAATTCAATTGTTCCATCATACATGGACAATGAACGATTGAAATTAATCTTGTGTCTAAGCCTCACCTCGACAGACGAAAAAAAGACGAAAAAAATTAAATAGTAACAATGTTTGTCAGTTTCGGGAAAGGAGAATAGTCGAAAAAGAGAAGAAGAGATTGACCCGAAAAAAAATAATAAATCGGAAAATACAAAACAGAAGATATATAAAAAAGAAAAATAAGTTTGTTTCGTAAAATTTCGTTGAAGTTGCCAGTTGCCTTATATGTCGATAAATTGGCGAAAAAATACAAGAAATTTATTGGATGAAAGATGGAAAAAAAGCAACGAATTTCATTGGTTCATATATCGTACAAACTTTTTCCACATATCAAACATGCCATCTTATATACATGTTACATGTGTATTTATTAGGAGTGGAGAATGGAGGAGAGATAAGCCTAATTCTATCAAAACTTATCAAACCATGAACGAACAATGAATCACAAGAAAATATTATTCATCGAATAATTTCTTTTTGTGCTTCAAAGCGTATAACATTTCTTTCACTTATTTTTCTTTCTTTCCATTCCTTCTCATTTCTTTCATTTATATTTCTTTCTTTCTATTCTTTGTCATTTATAAATGTTTTAAATTTAATTTTTATAATTAGACGGAATCAAATGTTTGTTAAATTAATAGTTATAAAGTTTAATTAGTATAAAACAATTAAAATATTTTATTGAAATTATTCTAATTTTTTCCGTTTTCATTCTGCTCTTTTCACAAAAAATCACAAATTATTAATCCTATATTAATCGAGATCGAGATTTAACATATAAAAAATCACCATTATCAGCTTCAGATTTTTTGTTTCCCATTTTGCCCCCGATTCTCACATTGCCCCAGTTGATGGTATGTATGATGTTCACATGGAAATATAAATAATGATGCTATTAATATTTAGGCTTATAATTTTGGAAAATTGGTTAAATGAAGAAAGATGTGAAATGAAATTAATTGAAACTGATAAAATTTTAATTTGAATTAAAAATAAGAGAATGGATGTTGATATAATTCAAATCGATGAAGATAATAGGAATGTGTTAAGTGAATTGTTTGTGAATGAGAATAAAATTGATAATTATGATTTGACGAGATATTGTAATTGTCTTATTCGAATTGGTTCGAATGAGATTCTTTTCAAAGTTTACGTGCGTTGTTGGAAGAAGAAGGAGAATGTGTTACGTTTGAATGATCACACTTATTGCACTGTCTCTCCATCCATCACTGGAACGATTGAGAAGAAATTACGAATAGTGAAGGAGAGAAGAGACGATATTGATTTGATAATTTTAATTGAATTGATTAGTTCAAATGTGGAATTTTTAAAAGAAGTCGATGGAAATAAAGTAGAATTTGAAGAAGCGATTCGATGTCGATTAAATCATCGTGTTCTCACAACGTCCATGTGTTGTCGTTTGTTCGATGATAATGGTTATTGTAAAATGAAGTTGATTGTTGATGGGAATGATGCAGGAAAAGATGCATTTTATTTGGTTGGAAATCGAACGAAAATCATTCTAAAGCAATTAATCTATGATGGATTAGTTCATGAACATTATGGGATTTCATCGAAGAAACATGTGAATATAAAGACAAATGAAGAAATTGAAGATTTTATTCGAAAAAAAATTTTCCTCAAATTCCAAAATAATTATTCCATCATTTTCTTGGAGTTAAAAAATGACAAGAAAAAATTTTTCATTGAACTCTCTAAATTTCAAATGGAAATTATGATTTTGAAGAAAGATTATTTATCCAATGTCCAAAAGATAATCGATCTTTTTTCCATTCTACTTAAATTGAATAAAGGAAATAATAAATTAATTTGTTTTCTATTCAATTTAAATGATTTCTTTGAATGTTGTCAGAATTTAAGGAAATCCTCAACCGATGACGATATTCGGTTTATTATTAAATCGATTTTCGATCGACTTTTATCACTTATCCGAGAGAATCATCGATTAAGATTAATCGTTTACAAAGAAGAATTAATTGAAAATGAAAAATTTGAAAAATGTTTACCGAAATGTAAATGGATTTCCGTTCCAGAAAACCATGAAATTTCCGTCGACAACGATGAAAATTATCTGAGATTTTTTAGTGGGAACGAGAAAGAATATATTTCTCAATTCTCTTCCATCTCGTTAACCATGAAACGATTAATGCAAAGGAAACAAGACAATCGATCGTTGATTGCTCCAAAACTACCTTCGTATTTGGAGAGGAAACGAGAAGATTTTCAAATTAATGAGAAATGTTTCAATAAAGATTTACTAAGAATTCTTCATCAATTTACTGCTCCACATCGTAATAAAGAATTATTTGAAAAATTTAATATGGAATTACCGAACGGATTCTTGATAAATGGTCGTTCTGGCACAGGCAAGACATCTTTTGTCAACTATCTTATCCAACAACTCAAATCTACTTACACCTTCTTCAATGTAACAGCAGCTGATCTCTATTCTTCGTTTGTTGGACAATCGGAAAGGAAATTAAGGAAAATGTTTCAAGATGCTCGTCTTCATTCTCCTTCTGTCATATTTATTGATGAGATCGATGGAATTTTTGGGAAGAGAACTAATGAAAATCAATCTACAACTGCAGTTCAACAACGACTCATTACCACATTACTAACGGAATTAGATGGTATCGGTGTCAGTTTGATGGAAATGCAAATGATAAACAATCAACAAATTTACCATTTATCTTCAAAACAAATTAATCAGTCCATTATATTTATCGCTGCAACTAACCGATTATCGGCCATCGACCGAGCATTACTTCGTCCTGGAAGAATTGATCGAATAATTAATGTGGAAATGCCGACAGAAATAGAACGGAAACATTTCTTCGAACATCAATTGTCAATCAACAAAATCTCTTTAACTTCCACCCAGCTACAACATCTTATCGACCAAACAAATAATTGGTCATTTGCTGACTTGAAATGGTTATTAACTGAAACTGTCTTGTTCACCATCAAAAATCGGATAGATAAAAATGTCGATTTAGAATCAGATTGGATTCCATCAGATAATTTATTTTTATTTCTTCGTCAACGCACTTAAATTTGTCGGTTTTGTATATCGTTTCTTGATTTATTTCTTGAGCTATTTTCGAATTTTCTTGTTTTTGTTATTATTAATTAAACAATTTATGTGGACAATTTTTCTGGCGATTTCAATTGGAATCCATTTAATGTTCTTGTGATACACTTTTTATTTCGTAGTCTATACTACTAACTATTTTCAAGATGCAACTTCGTTATCAGAATCATAATACAGGTTTCCATTAGAAGGGATAATAATAAATAATTAGATGAAAAAATTAAGATTGTAGGGTAAGAATCCCTTTGTAGCACACGACATGACTTCTCCAACGATTATACCTTGTTTTTATTCTTTTTAGTCCTAGAAATTCTACCTGGTCTTTTCATTCTATCTAGAATTAATTCTAGAATTGTTTTTATCTCGTCAATTCGAACGTTCCCATTTTCAAATCGATCAATGATTGAAGGTTTCGAAATACATCGCTTTCAATTACGTGATGCATTCCACTCTATTAAAGGGAGTCAATATAATATACCGTCTTTTGGGGCAAAATGAGACACTTCGTACCAAACTTGTTTTTATTAGCCCTAAATCATTTTCCTAATATGTAAATTTCTTTTAAAATAGTTATATAGGTTTAAAAAAATACGTATTTTCATAAGATGAATTGATTTTTTTTTTTTATTATAATAACAAATCCCTGCGGGGTAAATAAAAGAGGAAAACCGATAACTCACTAGGTGAATCATCGGAAATGAGTGATTTGGCCTGATCTATTTTAGAGCACAACAGGTCAGGCACATAAGATGTGATGATAAAATTCAATAATATACCACGGAAGTCAATTACGGAATTAGGAATTCCTAAGGTGTAATACTCACAAAAAAATTTTAACGGAGAAAAAAATTCCTCACATTGATCGAAAGACGGAAAGGAGAATTCAGAGGTAGCGATAGAATCGAGTATTCTCAAGTA
>JALJEE010000757.1:0-35460 GCA_023231475.1 Seison nebaliae
CACTTCGTCCATGATTCTCGGAACAGGATCAGAGCTGATGGAAACGTGAGTATCAAGCTTGTCAGAAATTGTTTTATACAAATTCCTCAAGTTCTCTTGCTCAACAACATTTGCATCTAACCTTTCGTTGATATTTTCTACTTTTTTACATATTTCCGTCAATTTTTCCGAGAGAACCACATTCTCGGAAAGTAAACGGTTTATTTTCAATTCAATAGACATCAGTTCAGTTTTCTTGATCAAGCAGCTACCATCAACACTTGGACCATAACACGTCCTTTTACTCGTGGAAGGTGTAGCCGTATCCTTTTTGCCTTTAGGTCTTCCTCTTCCTCTCTTGCCATCAGTAGTATCAGGGATATCATCAGGGTGGATAGTAGACTTATCCGCCACCACAGAATCCATATTCTGATCATCGTCATCTAGTTGGACGGAAGGATCGTTCACCCCACGATCAGAATTATTAATCGATTTAATAATATATTTAGACATGTCAAAAAAGAATTTTGAATCAATTTGATGAAAGAATGTTCCCCAATAAGGTTTTTCACACGCAAAATAAAAAATTACATGTCAATTGAATTTTTTTTACAAATAAATAAATAATTTTTAACGATGGGACATACGTCTCACGGTACGTGGAGATCTCCTACCGCTGACCGTAGAGGAGATCGATCATAAAAATTTATCCCGACGGGAATTTCACTTAAAAAAAAAAAAAAAAAATAAATGTAATTTTAATTATTTCTCATTTTTAAAATTTTATCTAAATTAAATTCGTTAAACTTTTCAAATAATTTATTTATAATTATTTCATTTAAGATCTTCCGTTTTGCTTGTAGGATCAAATTGCTGGTAGGATGTTCTTGTTACTGGTTCAACTGTGGATCTTCCCACAGTTTTTATTTTTCTCCTGAAACTAAAAATTATTATTATTCTTCACTCATTTGTCAGTGTGAAGATAATTGTAACTATAAAAATATTCCGACGATAATGGCAATGATAAAAGCTAATATAATACCAGCTAATGTAAGCATTCCTTTAAAACTGGAATAATTAGGATCTACAATTATTACTGTAACAAATGAAAGATGTTAATGACTTATCGACAACAGAGATAACTTTGAATAAGTTTTGAAATTTCAATTTTATTATCAACTCCTTCAAACACTTTAGGAATGCTTCTACATACAGTTAATTCCTGCTTCGTTTTCGGCTAACAAATTTATTTAAATTAAATGGACACTTTTCTTCTAACATATGCCGCTATTATCAATTCAGTTTGACAGGTTATTCTGTGTAGATTTCCAGTAACATCAGAGAATGAAATGGATTCAGTGGTCCATTCTAGATCGTTTTGATCACTAAAATTCTGTAAGGTGGAATAAATTGGAAATTATATAAAATTTGAGTTTTAAATGAACTTTGAATATCATATAATGGTGACATGCACCAAGTTTATAGTCATGCGACTTAAGCGGATCGGTAAGAGATCTTAACATTTCCGTTTCTTCAGGTCGATGAATTTCGGCTACAAAGTAAAGTTGTTTCTTTATCACAAGTGGTAGAGTTCCATTATCCAAAGGTGTAAAAATTTCACCAGAGATCAGACCAAAGCGATCATGAAATGTGATTAAGATCAACATGTAAATACTTTTAAAAGTTCAACAGGAAGAATATTATGATTAAATAATTCCCCAACCTAGTTATGTAAGTTTTTCTGAACAATGGAAACATGTTTTAATTTATATTCGGAAAAACAAAAAAAAACTTAATGAAAAGAATCAACTGAATAATTATACTCATTTCCCCTTTTATTTCAATTCGATTCTTTAAAAAAAACAGTTAATTTAATGCTCCCATATATTAGTTTAATACATAGTACGTATGATTGTTATTTTTCACTGTAATCGTTGTTCGTTTCATCATATGAATGAATGGGAATTGCTTGAAGCAGCGTCATTTTGTTTGCTTTCTTTCTTAATCGGACGGAGAAGTTCTTCCTTTTTCTTCTGGATTTTCTTAACACCCTTCTGCACCGATCTTCTCAATTTTTTTTTCATTGGTTTTTTAACAACTATAGAATTGCTCCTTTTGCTAGTATTAGATCTTCTTTCAACATCTTTCTTTTTAATCCTATCCTTTCTTTTACTGCGAATTTTGTATTATATAATTGTATAATAATATAAGAGTTAAAGTAACTTTATGCACCAAAATATCAAAGGACAAATAAACGAAAAAATAACTCCGATTCCAATAACTATATAAATATCCAAATTTTGTCGGTAATTCTTTTTAGCGACTTCGAATTGATAGTTTGTAAAATATTCAAAGATTTATTCGAGTTTCAAAAATAACCTGCATACTTTGTTGAAGAAGTGTTCACAATCGGAAACCTAATGTATAATTATCTGTTATATTTGTTCGTTACTTAAATCTCCATAAGTTATAACATATAATAATTGTTCATTAAATTCAGGAATTACTCAAAATACGTAACGAAAAACATATTATAGTTCTAACGGCCAAATATTTTCAAAATTATGGAATTCTATAGTTTGATTTTAATATCAACATTAATAGTCCTATGAATATGATATCTTATACTATATCGATAAAGCATATGCACAATTGTTCATAGTTGGAATTGAATTTTAAACTTTGTCGACATTAAACTCTCGGAAGTTTTAAGTATCCCTTTAAACTTTGTTTCTACCAACGGAATTTGCAAGGTGCTTCGATTGCTATTCTTTTGAATTTTCCTACTTATATTCATTGTTACTTTTGTGGTCGAAAGGATGATATCATACGCGTTTCAATCCAGTATAAGAAGACCACTTTTAAGAAAACAAGAATTTAAAATGTCGAATTTATGATACTGTTTCCCTATGATAGGGAACTTGAAAAGTTGAGAAAACTTACAAAACGAAAGAAAAAGAATTATTTTCATGTGTTTCGTTTTTCTGCTACTTCCATTTAAAAACAGTTAAATTTGCTTATTTTCATGTACTTGATTTCATGTAGACTTCTATTGATTTCATGTAGATTCAAGATTTTTATCCATCTCAAAAAATTTAACAATTTAACGGTTGTTCAATTTGTGATGTCGTGTACAAATACAATCCTCATACGTCAGATAATACCATTAATACATTTACACTGACCGAATTTACAAGAAACAATGACGTGTAATATTTTATGATGTGTACGACTTACAATACGAAGTTGTTAGATGTGCAATAGGAACGTTCGTTCTTCGATCTTTTGTTAAATATGACGTGTACAATTTTGTGTGGATTAAATGACGATCATTTTTTAACGGTTTATTGAAATAACGGTTTACAGTTGAGATTCCTATACGAAATTTTTATATAATTCAGTACAATGCTATTATAGTTTAATTTTAAAGGTAATAATAATTTAAAAGTTTTAATTTCTTTTCATTTGTCTTTCTTTAATTATTGTTGATTTCAGAAAACCATATAACATATATGTGGATACCCAATGGATACACACATCTCAGAAACATGAGGAGACTGTGGTATACATATGGGGTCTTAAGAAAAGGCAAATATTTCCCCAATACCAAAGTATGTTCGACATGTTACTAAAGGTTGAAAAACGAACAACTGAATAGTCAGAAGTTGTTTACCGAGCCTGGTAAATAATGAACTATCTAGTTGCCCAAATGTTCGTTGGATGTGTTAAATATATTCAATTATCATTTTATTATTCGATTTATTACTACTATGTCAAATATGCCAAATGAAGATATGTGAAGTATTCAACTCAAGTCTTTAATGTGATTTAGAAGTAATACAGTTTCAACTGAGAGTATAAGAATATTTCATATTTTTTTCATGTTTTAAAATATTATTCAGTTATATCAATTTAGTTTCATTCTTGTTCAACAATTTTCAAATAAATAAATATCGTAAAATTAAATTGATATTCGAAATTTGAAGATTTGAATAAAATTCTATTATATTGATATTATTATTATTGTTATCTAAAGCAGCCTTGAACATATTCTCATAAGGGTAACAATTTATTATTAATTAAAATTACGTCATAACATATACAAATCGCTCTCTTCTATTTGTTACATATCGATTAAGTTTCCCAAAATTATCCTGCTTGCCATGGATCAAACAACATTATCATTGCGAGATGGTTTGGAACGGTTTATATTTTTCGTATTAGTTCGTATCAATTTTAATCTTCACAAATGCCCAATAAACTAATAGACTTTGTTGTACTTATATTTTTTCGTCAATTTCATTTTATATTGGGAATATATGAAAGAAGTGATCGAAGAACTCGACGAAAAATATAGTTTGATGTTTTAGATAATTTATAATAATTTGGGGTCAGTTGAAAATTCTGTTGCAATTTTGGTCGTCATATCAGGTCTCCCTTTAGTTATTGGACATATTATAAAGTTGTTAGATGAGAAAGGTTTCCTGAAAAATAAGGTTTCTTCTTTTCCTCTAATTCCATTTACATTGTTAATTCTCTTGTTAAATGAATTAGAAAATTTTAACTTATTTCCTACAATTTCCAATTTGTCACTACATTTGGAAATGGAGATGGCTAAATTTCTTCGTCTTTGTTCTATCGACAACCGTTTTTCATGTGACGAAGGAAGAAGATGTTATCAGTGAGATTTTGGAAGCTAAACTATCTGTAAACAATTTGACAGATGAACAAACTGAAATGTACCAAAGTGTGAAAGTAAATCTGACGGAAATCGAGGGTCATTTTAGTCTATTCTTCTATTTACTCGTTTATTTTCCATCTTTCTTCATGTCCATTCAATTTCTTAATTATCGCAGATTTCAACCACTATAATTTCTGTGGCATTGATGGTCGGTAGGTACGTGTATATGGTAAAAGAGAACCTGTATTCTGACATTAAGAGAAAAGAAGGGGAACCCATAAAGCATTATTATTATGATTAAGAAAAAATGATTTTCGACGAGGATGGGATTCGAACCCACGCGGGCAGAGCCCATTGGATTAGCAGTCCAACGCCTTAACCACTCGGCCACCTCGTCATACGTCTTTTTCATTAATTTCTATATAATATTTTATCATTTTCACAAAATATAAAAAAAATGATATTTTCATAAATTGTACAAAGTATGATAATCATTCGACAATTGATATTTATGAAAAAAAGAAGAATGTCATGAAAAAAAAAATCAAAATAAATTTAATACATTTTTCTTCACAACAAATATAAATCAGACGAGAAGTTTTAAGTAATTGTCTAAATGTTCTACAATTTTTTCACTAGTCAATGTGTCTTTTTCGTTCTCCATCTTACTCCAATTATCGACGACGGTAGAGAATGAGAGATAATATTGATTCCAATAAATACGTTCAATAATCGACCAGTCAAATAAGTTATCTTTTTGAATTTCGTCGAGAACTTGTTTATAAATCTCCATATTCTTTTCTGTCAACAACGTGCAAATATGTTGGAGAATTGTCGTTTGTAATTTATCTAAGCCCATCTGAAGTGAGAGACCGTAAGATTGGATTAAATGTCTAAATTTCCCAATCGTGTCTGTCTCTTCGTCAATTGTGATTTTGGAAATGTAGAATATTCGAAGAATACTAATTAGTCGTTTGGGATAAATGACATTCTTCATCATAATATGATGAGGACAAGACATGAATTCTAAATCATTCTCCGAATCAGCATCCGGTAAACCGTTTCGTTTATATTGGAATTCGATTTCTGGAAAAACTTTATTTTCAGTATCGTTATCTAATCGCATTACTTTTTGAGTTTTATTAAAATATTTGAATTGTTCTTCCAATTTTATCTTATCATTCTCCAATTCGTTCTCATAACCAGTTGCTGATCGTTCAATAAATTCTTCTTCACTTTCATCTTCAGTATCATAAACATCTCCAATTTGAAAGAATTGTTTCATTTCTTCATCTATATATCCGTTTTCTATTTCTTCTTCTTCTTCCTCTTTAGTCGATTTGAATATTGTTTCATCGAATTCACCCAGCAATTTACCAAAAATATAATGATAACGAAGAACAGTAGAATGTCCATATACTTCGACATCATCTGATGTTTTTATATAAATATCAGAATCGATATCATTCTTCAACAACTTGGTCGGAAATGTCAAATAACTCAAATTATCTACATACTGGTCAAACGTTTTCAATTGTATCATAGTATCAGAATTGAATCCGTACGCTCGAATGAAACCGATTCCACGCTCAATTCCTTTTCGTCCCACATTGTTCGTTAGAGAACAATCGAAAAAGATTTGAATGGTATTAATTGGAAATGGACATTTCCGAATATTTGGTCTGAACAAACGGATTTTCTTCAAAAAATAAATTTAAATATTCATGAAAATATGGTAATTATTTGAAAATAATCAAAAATAAAAAAAATTTAAGGAAAATTTTGAACCTGAAGAACTGTCGGTGCTCTTCTTCGGGTATAGACTCGAAATAAATTCCTATCCTTTGCATCATCATTTATATGATAATGCAAATGTGATATGATCGATCCTTTATGTCGACCATATTCGAAATGGGATGATGAATTCCCCACAAAAATATCAGTAATTCCACCTAACCACACAAATATAAATTTGTATTAATAATAAAAGTAAAAGAAAGATAACCTCCATTGAGACTCTCAAGAACTTCAAAATTCTCCAAGAAGAAACTGTCATGGTATTTTAGTGTTATACTTTCGTCACAATTGAACGTTTCATTCTTCCAACATTTATGACAATCATAATATGGTTTTTCTTTTAGTTTCAACATACCACAATATGGAGTGGTATTTGTCGCATGATAAACTTTCAAGGTAAGCGAATTGGAATCCGGCCATTTATGTTCTTCAATATTATCGTTACTAACTTTCTTTAAAAGTTTAGTTAATTTTTTTAGGAATAATTCAAATATCGAAACTTTCTTTGGATCATCCAATAAATACTGATAACTAAAACTCATGATAAATTGTGAAAAAGTTTTTTTGTTTTTTTCTTATTTCCAAGACGATCGTCAAAAAGATGATTGTGAAATATATAAAAGTTTTTATGATGAAACTTTACGTAATTTGAAGCTTGTTTCTTATTTCGGAGAATATGAATTATCAATAGAGGATAATAAAGAGAAGAATAAATATCAATTAACGTATAATAATGAAAATTTTATAAATTGAAAAATTGAAAAATTAATTTTTATTTTTAGTATTTGGAAGAAAATTTCTTTGAATATTTCATCGATTAGATATTTTAAATTTTACCATCTCCAACGATTATCGACTAACAGTAAGTACCGTCGTGTGGGGCAATTTAGGAAAGTGGGGCAACTTTGGAAGAAATTTTTAAAACTTATATTAAAAGGGATTTTTTAAAGTCAATACCTATATAATTATATATCATTACATAGCTCATTAAAAATTCAACAGGTTAACATTTCTTCTTGACATTTTTAGTAAAACAAACAATTTTATTTCATGTTTGAAACTACCAATTTTTGAAAATTTATGCCCAATCTAATTTTGGCTTTTAAAAACGTACCCTAAAAATGATATTCAAACATAATTTTTAATGTTGAAAATATTATAATATGTGAAGTAAATAATTCTCTACACGTTGATATCGCAAAATCCTAAAATTAATTCGGATCACTTATCAAAAATTTAAAAACAGTGGCTGGGGCAATTTAGGAATGTTGTTTGGGGCAAATTAGGAATTTTATATTTTAGCAAAATAACAAAATTTTTCGAGGTGGTAGTCTATTTCCGATTAATTCCGTTATTCTTCTTGGGAAGAATTGATTGGTGTCTAAGAATAAATGTTCATTCCAAACATACTCCCAATTGAGAATATGTTTTTGTTGTGGTATATCCATATTGGTCTGATTAAGTGTATTAAATTCTCGTTTTGCATTTAATTTCAAATAAAGTAAATTTAATTTCGAATAATATCTCACAAATTCACCCGTTATTTAATAGTAGAATTTAATTCTGTTTCTAAATCTTTCCCATGGAAAGAACGAACTATCGTCTTACCATCATCACGATGAGATGTAGGTCCATAGAACATAAAATTCAAGAAAAACATAAAAACCGAATCGAATGTCTGAAGTAAATTGTGTACTATACGTGAATGTAATTAAATTTTTATAGAAAATTATATTTTTATTCAACAAAAAAAAAATATTTTAGGATTTCATATCGTCACGATGAGAAGAAAAAATATAGTAAATTAAATTTTGGAAAATTAATTGAAAATGTTAAAAGTTTAATTCAAAAAAACCGAAAGATAGATAAAAATGATAGTAAGATAATTGATGTATCACTCACTCAGCTACGATGAATTAATGAGTTAGTTAATTAATTAAATTACAATAGATTAATGTGATTAATTCATTCAAATGATTGTAAATGGATAGGAATACTTTACAATCAGGTGACATTTCCATGGATTCTCTAAGGGATTTACATTCATTTAAGATTGTCCCCAATTCTTTTCGATCTTTCGAATCCGTTTCAATCATATGATTTATTTTCAATTGTAATTTGATGAAGTCTTGATATATCTTCTTAGCCGAATGTTCAATCTCCAAATTATTAAATAAACTTTCGAATTCCATCGGATAATAAAGAACTTCTCTCGATTGATGACTTGCTAGATAAGTGAAGAGAGTTTTTTCTGCTTCCTTCCTCCTCCCCAAACTGAGAAGCAAACGAAATTGTAGAATAATCTTTCGACAATTCTTCTTCATCTCCAAATCGGGATAATTTTGAGTACAATCCAAATTTTCTTTTTCGAACAAATTGGCGAGATGTGTTTGAAATTTCTCATTCTCTTTCACATATAACTGCAAAGTTTGATGATTCTCTTCATAGAATAGAAGATATTCGTCAACCGATTTAATATTTTCACACAATAAATCATTAATTTTTTCATTTCTCAATTTTGAATCAAGAATAAAATTTAGTAGAAAATAATCATTCTTCCAATTCGAACAACACTCCGATTTTGTTTGAATAAGATTCTCAATAAATTTCGTACCATCATTCGTTCCCAATTTATAAGACGACAACCAAAGGAACAAATTCTCTTCGAATGTCAACGATTGTGTTGGATGAAAAATCATCGGAAAAGTATTGGGGGACAAATTCATTCGTCCCATAAAAAATGTTTGACGGAATCGACAGTTCAATACACCAACATCGTCTGTCGACTGAATCATATCCTCATCAGATTCACCTCCTTTGTAAACATAATATATCAATTGTTTAAAAAAATGATTCACTTCCTTCAATTCGATGATTTCAATAATTTGTCTGATGGTTTTACTTGTGTTTTCTGATTGTTTTGCAATTTCTAAAAAACTCGCATCCGAATCTAAAGTAGCGAGAGCCAAAGTATATTGATTCTCTTCCAATAATAATTCTCTCATTTTCAAAATATTTTCTAATAAATTTGAATTGATACCTAATTCCTGAGAATATTCTTGTAACCATTCGACTAATTCATTAGGAGTCGAATTAATCACCTCATAAAATTCAATAAACATTTTCAATTTCCTATTTCCCAATTGTTTTGCCAGTTCATCCACATTTCTCACTTCCAATGAACATTCGCCATTTTCTGTAAATTCTTTTACTTTTTCCATCATGTCATCTTGGAATGAATAAGAACTGAAATGTTCTACTTCGAATATCCAGGAACCTGTAGACGGAATATATTCCATAAATTTTCCATGAATCTTTTCCGTCGATCTCTTCAATTTCTCCGAGAAAAATAAATTCCTCAATTGCTGCTCGTCAGTGATGGGCTCTCTCGTCATTTTATTCAACGGCCAAACGTTGTGCAGTGTGACGATGGCAGGTCGATTAAGACCTTCACCAACTTCCGGTTTTCGAACTAAATCCTGATTTGTGTAAAGTGAAACAGATCGATGGTCAATTTTCACAATAACATCCAGATCCAAATCCTTCAAATTGACCATTCCCAAAAATTTTACTTGTCCATATGTGTGATGTTTGATGATGAAGTTCTCGACGAAACAATCCAAAGTTTCTTTATTAGTCAATCGATTTAATTGTTTTCCGTCGGGAATAATTGAATATTCCTTTCTTATATTTTTCAATCCACAAATAATTGAATCATTTTCTTCTAATTGGATGTCGACGTATTTATTTTGTGAGAAATTCTCTTTTTCATTCTCTGTCTCATCTTTCCTTAACATCATTTGCAAGTGATTAAAATTCTCTTCTGTTAAAATATCGTTTTTTCCTTTCGATATTTTCTTCCCAACAAAATTATAAGATTTTTCTTCTTCTTCTTCATTATTGTCCACAGGAGTAATTGATGATTCATTTTCTTCTCTCACAACCACATTCCCATTATCTAACGATTGACTTCTTTCTCCTACATTTTTATAGAATTTTTTAATAGAAATTTCTCCAAGTTCATTTGTCAAATTATTATCTGGACTATTTGCCATTTGATCGTTATAGAAAGAATTTTGTCGTTTCTTTAAGACGGCATCCATCGATTCATCCATCATAGTTAACGATTTCTCGATCGCTTCAATATTCAACGAATTGTATGACGTATTTGATATTAATGGTTTACGGAACATATTCGATTTACGAACGCGATTAGCAGCTGCTGAACTGATTTTATTATTCGATGAATTCGCTTGATAAATCTCGTTCATTTTCAAATAAGTTTTCTTTGTATCTTTCGATGATTTGTGATTTGACAATGTCTGAAAAAGAAGATCATTCGAATTATTAAATTTATTCGAATGTGACGAAACAGATTTAGTTTCACTTTTCTTATTCTCTAAATTCTTCGAGAATATCGATAATCTTCTTTTTTGTGCTTCGTAGAGAATTGACGCCGTATTCGTCTTATCAGATGTGGTGGCACCAGACGTCGAATGTGAATCATTTAATGAGAGAGAATCATCTTGAATGATTCCATAAGGATTTGCTTTCATCAATAACATCATCTGAGCTTGAGCTACTTTCTCTTGATTTAATTGATTCAATTGTTGAATGACAATATCAGGAATGGCATTATTCGTATTAACTGTATTTCCAGATGTATTAAAAAGTGATGTGCTCCCAAGAACATTATTCCCCATCGAATTATTAGTCGATGTTGTCGATGTATTGAATAATCCAGTTCCTGTTGTATTCGCATTATTCGTTCCACCAAATAATGATGAGGCTGTCGTAGTTTTCATTCCGAATAAAGACGACGTAGTAGAAGCACCACCAGTCGTTCCAGCAGTTGCTGTGGCATTATTCGAAAACGCATTTCCAAATAATGATTTCGAAGTATTCGTTCCCGTATTTGTATTCGATCCAAAAACTGATTTCGATCCAAATAATGATGAAGATGATGTGGACGCCGGTTGGTTAGTTGACGGTTGACCAAAAATGGAAGAAGTTCCAGTCGATGTACTACCACCACCGAACAATCCACCAGCACTTGTTGATGTTGACGTTTTATTTCCAAATAAAGAATTGGTAGTACCAAATAAACCAGATGATGACGATGTAGTTGCTGAGGTGGTTAGAGCCATTGATGATGTACCGGTTGAACCAAATAAACCACCAGTCGATTGTTTCGTACCAAACAAAGAACCAGTTTTTGTATTGCTCAATGAGAGACTGTTACTCGTTCCCAAAGGAAATTTATTTGTCGTTTGTGTTCCAAACAAACTGCCGCTCGTATTGGTAGTGGTTGATCCAAAAATATTTTTGTTTCCCGTCGTCGTCGATAATGAACTGGAAGTAGAAAACAAACTATTCGATTTCCCACCGAAAAGTGACGATCCCATCGAAGTACCAGCATTAGGAGTCGATTGAGAACTGAACAACGTACCAGCACTATTTCCGGTAGTCGTTCCGTTTTGCTTATTCTTCATAATCTCATAATCTTCCAATCTCAACTCTTCGAGACATTTATTCTCGAATTGATTCATTCCGGTAATCGAAATGATTTTTGTCGAATTCGCAAAACGAGCGTTAGGCTCACTGAACGAAGTGACTTGATATGGGACATTGTGAGTCCCGCGAGTTCCATTCGTCATTGACATACCATTGGATGACGACGAATTGCCACCGAACAGATTGGATGAATTACCAGAAGAAGAGAATAAACTCTTCGAACCAAACGAACTGAACATTATGAGAAACGGAATAAAATAAATCTATTCTCTTTGGCAATTAGCGTCGAAGACAGAATGTAAAACAAATTCGTTTAATTTTACAAAAGTTAATTTATTAAATTTCGTCACATTTTTTTATAACGTTCTACCAATCAGGATATTTAAGTAATTTCTAATAATTTCCTAATTTAAATGTTAAGCTCCAACATTATTTTCATTGCGACAGTTTGATAATTAATTTCTTCGACCATATATCTACGGGTTTAAAAAAATTGTCAATTGGAATTTTTGGCTTTCTTCCGATTTGAAAATTCCTCCTAAAATTCATGCAATATTAACTATAATAATAAATGAGGAACTTATAATTAAATACAATTTACTTACAATATTGAAATTGTTAATAAGTTGAGAATAATACGTAATGAAGTTACATAATTAATTTTTGTCAGAAGATGAAGTCTTTCTAGAATTACGGATTCTGATAAGCTTATATAACTATTGTCTTTAAAATTGAAGCTTATTATTTCGAATGGTATCTTTATTGTCGTCATTTAATTAAAATTTTTACAAAACTTTATCTTTTAGTAATTTTATTTTTATCTTCGTATGTTCATTGATCCATCACGACACGTTTCATAAGTCAATCTTGAAGATGTTACTGTACTGATTTCATCCAACATTTCTCGAATATTTGTTCGTCGTTGTATCAACGAACGAGTTACTATGGGTGAACGTGTGAGGGCTGGAGAATTTATAGGATGACTTTGAGCATTTCTATAAAAATTCAAATTTATCTCACGATTCTGTTGACGTACCAATGCTCGATCTCGATTCACGAGCTGTCTCGTAATAACACGATTGGTAGAAATGCGATTTGTTGTCACTCCAACGTTTGAGGTTGTCGTTCTTGGTCTCCTTAATGTCATTCCCATGGAAGTCATTCTTTGTTGACTATTAGTTGAATTTACTGCCGTGACAGGTCTACTTCTTCTGGTTGTGCGTCTTCTTGTGGTTGTTGGTCGTTGGACTCTTCTCCTCCTTCGAACAGTTCGTCTTTGAGACGTCCGAAGAGTAGTTCTCCTTCGCCTCCTTGGTCTACTTGCAGTTCGTCTGCTAACACTAATCTGACTCAATGTACCACCGTTAAGTCGTCGAGCTAAGACAGGTAAAATTCTTCGATTTCTTGTTATTCCATTTCTATTTTGACTTCTTGTTCGTCGAGCAATTGGAGTAGTCGATTGAAGAGGCAAATTAGTTGATGTCGTCAGAGTCGTTTCATTCCCGATTGTTATATTCATTCTCGATAAATTATTATCACTTCCACTCGATATTCGTCTTCGTTTAACGAGCTCCCTCCTTCTTCTCTGAACCGGATTTTCAATATCGGACGAAGACGAACTTGATGATGTAGATGATGATGTAGATGATGTAGATGATGAAGATGATGATGATGATGATGAAGATATGGATGATGAATCGCTTAATGAACCATCATTTATTGAATCAGTAGTATTATTATCGTTTGACGAAGACATTTCTGATGATGAGATTCGTAGTCTGGTACGTCTTTCATTAATTTCAAGGATGGGAGGAAGAAATTCACTAAAAATATCATCAATTCTCGTTCGACTTCTGGTGGAAACGTTCGATCGATTTAATTCTGCTTCTGTAAGTTGAAAAGACACGTCTTGATCCTCTTCGTCATCATTCGAACTCGGATAATCACAATGATGACAAACCCATGGAATTCGACTATTCCTTCGATGTCGAGTGCATGTTCTGTGCACAGTGAAATCACATAATCCACATGAAACAGTTTCTTGCCCTTCACGAATGGGAGTGTTACAAATTTCACAAAAATCATCTTCATTGTCTTCATCTCGTTTATCAATCGGTATTACTTCGATCTGAAAGAGAGTTCATTCTAAGATCAACAAATAATATTAACCGAGTCCAAATATTTGCGTTCGATCAGATCGTAAATTCTCAATCGACTAATTGGCAGTCTATCCAGTGGACAAGTACTGGCAACCTATAAGTGAAGATTTCACGTTTCTTAATCAAGTACTATATCAATCAAACGCATTAACTTTCGTCCACTGAATAATGCAAGATCGACAGAATTGATGTTGGCACTCCACCGGAGTGGCAACTATATGACGGATTTCATCCACACAAATTGGGCAATTCTCTTCAACTGTTACCTCTTCGCTCATCGTCCAAATGAAGAAAATGAAAGAGTTGGAGAAAATTAATGAAACTTAAAATAGTTAACGAAATGAATATAATAAAATAAAGCTTAAAATTTATGATTTTAATTATTTTTGTCTAAATTTTTTTTTCAAAAAAAAGTTACTCAATTTAACTAAATTCAAAAATTTAGGCTCGCCTTATTTCATGTTTATTGCTATTATTTAATACTATAACTATTTATTCTACGTCATTTATTGTCGATTGTTCATGGACATGAAGAGTCATTATGGAACGATCGAATTTAAACTTCAACAGGAATTGATCGAAGATGTTGAATTGAACGCGAAAGATTTAGACATTGTCCTCAAATATTTAGATGAATTGAATAAATGTTCAGTTAAGGAACTTCACGAGAGAACTGGAAGAATCGAGAAAGAAAAGAATCTACTTCTCCAACGAATACATCAATTAGCGTCAATTCATTATCGTTCGTTCGTAGACAGTGCTCAATCAACTAAATTAGTAACTAATGAATATGAAAAGTTGATAAATGATCAATTTGATGAGATTAAATCGAATGAAATGCAATTGTTCGAAGAAACATTGAAAAAAACAGAAATTGGACTCTTATCAACACAGAAGAAGAAATTGACGGAATTATTGTTCGATTCTGATAAGTTGTTCATTTTGGTTCGAGATCTCAATGACATTTTTAATTTAATTAATTTGTGTGTGAGAAATTATCGATTTGACGAGATGTTCGATTTGATTAATTATCTGTCAATGAACATTCTAAAACAAAATCCAGAAAATATCGTTTCCAAACATCTTAGAAAGATCATCGACAAATCGTTAAATTTTGCCGCTTTCACCGTGATACAACGATTAGCATCGCCACAATTATCTCTGTCTGATTCGTTAAGGAATATTTCACTTTTATCACAATTGAATATGGGTGATGACGAATATCGTCGTCGATTAGTTTTACAGACGAAAACATGTACGTTCCTCAATCGAATTCAAATGATCGAAAACGTTAAATTGAAATCACATTTCATTGAAGAGATCCGTATGATAATTCATTCAATTTTCACTCATTATAAAGTTTTGTTCGCTACTTCCACTTCCAATTTAGATCAGGATAAGAAGAAAACAATCAATGAATCAAATGACGAGTCGCTCAATATTCTACTGAACGAATCGTCGTGTTTTTTTGAAGAAGAAATTATAAAAGATGAGAAGAAAGATATCGTTTTCGCTTCGTGGATGTTTGAATTCTTAGGAACGTTTCTGATCGATCCTCATCTGCATAAATTATTGGTGAACGATAACGAGTTCGTTCCGTTGAATGATCTCTGCTATTTGAATTCATCACTGGGACGAATTGGTTTCGATCTCAGTCTCATTACCATGGCAACAGTCGAACATCAATTCAAAGTGAAGACGAAGGAAATTATTCAGAAAGCTAAATCTGATATAGATTCATATCTTCTTCGAAACAAAAATGAAGATCCAGGAGAATCGGAAAATCGGTTTAAGAATCCAAACATAACTATCGAATCATTTCCTCTTCTCGATAATAAGAATTTGGTTTTCTCATCACTAATACAGAAAAAGAACGTTTCCTTAACATTCCAATCAAAGAAATTAACGAATCAATTATTTGGTAAATATCAGATCAATGACGAAGAGATGCAACTCATATCCCAAAATATACCTCTTGCCATATATTTCAATATGATTAGTTGTCTCTTCAATCATTATCGACATTTACCCACATATCGACTCATTCCTTTCTTAAACGAACAAATTACCGAAGTCACCAAACATCTAATTTCTTCTTTCTCCAATAAATGGACTGATGATCGATTATCTTCTCTCATTCTCTCCATTATATCAACAATGCAACTGAGTCTCATTAACTTGACCATTTTGGGAGATGATATCTCTTCTTCTAAATTCAACACGGATCATTTACAGGAATATGAGCTTCTGTTATTAACTTCAATAAAACAATTATCCTCCTTTGTAAATTTATCATCGATTCCATTCTGGTCACTCAAAAGTCTAATGGATCGCTCATTCAATTTACATTCGTCCATTCAACCAATCTTCTCCTGAATCATCATTATTATCGCTAAATTTATTCATTAATTATTTAACATCCACTTTATTTCAATGATAAACCCGATTCTCGATTTTTTCCAGAATAAATTAATTTAATTCCCGATTTAGCTTCATTATAAAAACTTTAATGTTTTATGAACAATACAAAAATCGTCCAATAAAATTCTTTGCATTGATTACCAATTTACTTTGTCATTATATCATTGTTATTAGGAGTATTCACAGATGGAGTGAAGAAAAGAATAAGAAAGGAAGAAATTGAAAAAGAAAAAAAGATTATCAATGCAGTAAAAAATTTCGACATTCACAATCTAGAAGAATTCTTTTGTAAAATATATTCAATTTTCAACTTTGATTTGTAAGATATTATTTTGTATATAAAATTATTTTCTTTGTTTAGTAGTTTTTTAATTTGTTACATAATAAATTTTTGTTCTTATAATGTCTTTCTTCAACTCTATTTTCTTAAAAAATTTGACTTTAGAGTGATTTCCTCTCCGAAATGGAGTTAATATATGATTTTAGAGTGAATTCCTCTCCGAAATCTAATAAAGTGGGTGAATTCCTCTCCGATATCGATCTAAATAGTGCATTCCTCTCCGAAATGGACTTCTCACTATTTTGAGCGTGAATTCCTCTCCGAAATCGAAGAATCAGCGTGAATTCCTCTCCGAAATTTTGGGTGAATTCCTCTCCGAAAACAAATAAGAGGGTGAATCAAAACACAGGGCGAATACTGCTCCGCGACCCAAGTATCGTTCCACTAAGAGAAGTGGCAAAGGTTTCAGACCGCTAACATGAAACAATAATGCTCTATTAAAAGGCTTGCCACATCCGAGTAACATACTTACTGCTCGGTTATATGCTCGATCGAGGGAAAGTAATGATTTCCGTGTGTTCGATAAGGAGACGGCGAGATCATAGAATTCACAACAAAACGTTACAAACCAACGAAGCTTCAAAGTAATGGAGAAGAATTTACAACGAGGCGAACGAGGCAACGAATTTACAAAAGAATAAAACATTCTAAGAAATTTGCATCGTATCTTATCCAGAAATTCAATTTCTTTTGCAACCAATTTTTTCAATTCACTGCTGGCAGGAAAATAGGAGATGTTGGTGAGAATTTTTGATTTCGAGTCATTGCACACTATACATCTCTCACATAAACGTAATTTTACTAATCGGATGATGGATAAAGATTGCATAGCATTATTTGCGCATATCACCATATCATCTGCATAAGCATAAAGAGCTGGAAATGAATGATTCAACATTGAGAAAGAATAGAGATTATTTACTTCACATAGAATTTCATCGATGATTTTGCCGAAAATCCAGGGAGCAAGAATTTAACCCTGTCTTTATTAATCGGAAAAAAATCAGAACTCACCAAATTCAACTTGATGATACCATAAGAATTAGTGAATATTTGATTAATGAAGGAAATAGATTGATCATCTAATCCAGCGTCGTATAACACTCTCGTACCATGACACATGCTCGCCGAGTGGAATGCTTTCGAAGCGTCAATAAAATAGAACATGAATTTCGAGTTGACGGAATGACTGAAGGAAATAAATGTAAGCGTGCTGAATATCCCTACTTCGTTAATTTTCAATGAGGAAAAACCCCTTAAAATCTCATTTTTCTCTTCAATTTTTTTTTTCGGGGGGGGAAAGTAATTCGGGGTGAAAGTAACAGCATCAAAATTATATTTTATTTTTTAATGTATTTGGACTTGAATTACAAAAAGTTAATAGTTATTATCATTTGGAATTATTTTAGAGTTATGTCGAGGAACTTTCCTTGAGATTGATCATAATGTTATTCTTTTCGAAAGCAACGTAAAGTTGGTGTGCCGTTTGACGACAATGAGCATTGACAAATTTCAGATTTTCTTCTGAATAATATTCGATTAAGTATCCAAGATGAGAGATGGTTGTATGTTTCCTTTCGCAAATTCTTCTTCATTCGTTTACTAATGAAACGATGATTCATTAATATGCCATTTGTTGCCATCACAAGATCTTGTGTGAAGTCATCAATTTTACGAATTATGAACGAATATCTTTGATCGTTTGTCATTTTATCTGCAAAAATTTCTTTCTTATTTCGCAATGTTAGTGAATTCATCAATTCATATGGCCCTACTGCCCCGACGATAATATTTTGATCCATAAGCATTTGTTTGATTTGCAAACGTTCAAAATAAGTTGGTCGATAAGAGTTACAACTGAAATGAAGAAGCAATTTGTTTGTCAAAGGAGAGAACGGTAGATAAGGTACCAATTTTAAAGAATCAATAAATCTTTTAGAATTTCTTTTATTCTTGTTAGTGTCAATTAGTGATAAATTGTAAAATAGTCTCAAATTAACTTGAGTTATTTTAGTGAGACTGATGAAAGGATTATCGCCATTATTGAAATAGATTGGAGTTGGTTCAATTATATTTCCATAAGTGACAAAAGCGATTCTCACCTTTGTTGTGGGGCGATTGATTATAAATTTCATTTTAAGAATTTTAAAAAAGGTTGAGAATATTTCTTCGCGAAATAAATTATTACATTGGATATTCTCATACATCACAACAATGTCCAATATCGCCTTTCCTCGATTCAACGTAATTGTGTCACCTATTTCCAAAACTTTGTTTAACAAACGACATTTCTTACAATGAAATTCTTTTAATTGAAAACGATTCCTATAATTGAAATCGTCTGCCAGTTTACAAAATTTCTTTGGTGTATCCTTCTGATATTTCTCATTTGCCAAATATCTGCAAAATTGTTGTTGACTGTTAGTTGATGGGAAAATTATTTTACACATTTTTTCATCCTTCTCGTGGTAATCGGAGCTGTTCCTCCAGATATTATGTCCTTTCTGATCATCGTCACATTTTTCATTATTCTGATTTCCAAATATACCCGACACTTTTCCAAAAGTCGATTTATCTAATTGAACGAAACATGTCTGTCGAGTAAATGACCAACAGATGGTGAACCATGTTCTTCGTTCCAAACATAAATAAATTCCATTACGATATAACCGAAAGATATTGCCATATAAAAGTGGAACATTTCCAATTTTCTTCGCATTGAATGTGATTGAATTATCTTTACTGATTATCAACTTTCCCTCCACGTCTGATATATCGTAAATTATCATATCTGTCTCGTAACTGACCCGACCGAATACTCCTTCTAATAAAATTATTGAATTAATTCCATAATCTTTCAATCGACTAATTCTTCCATCAAAATTTAAGATAAATTTCTTCTCAATTAAATAACTGATCGATTGACGATCAAATGCGAAGATGTTGTTCCATTTCGTTTTGAATGAAGGCAAATAGAATATACGAAATAAATCTTGAAAAATATCTTTCATCGTTCCCAAATACCGTAATATCTGACAATATAAATTACTAGAAAAGTTCTTCAAAAATTTTCTCGAATTCCTCCACAATTCCGGAATGGTATTGGACAAATGTTCAACTGGAACGATTAATGGTATTGAAAGTTGTAATTCTGATCTTGATCGAAATATGAATTGGAAGGTATTACTCCATCGACGTAAGAACCAGGAAAGAAAAGCCGTTCTCGAATTATATGGAAAATTATGTACAAATGTATTGAATTTCCGATCGATGAACCTCTGAACCATATGCGAAATTATAACTGTGGAATTTACTAAGTTGTTCGTATAATCATGTAGTGCATGATCGTTCATATTGACGAAAAATAGTCTTTCTGATAAGTATTTGGTGTTATTCGTTCCCATTAACAATTCCAATCGATTGCTCAAATTCGATTTATAATGTAGAAGGAAATTTGATAGACCTTTCGCACATTTTTTTTCATTCTTCACCAAATATTGTACTATCTTTTCTGTTAACTGCTTGACTGGATTGGAGAGATATTTTTCAAGATAATTTATCAATTTCTCTCTAACAGCAATTCCAATTCGATGACGTATCGTTTGTTGAAGGTAATTTACGACACTATAAAATTTCCAATAACTTCTCATCAACATTCCAGTAACATATCGATTAACTCGATCCAATAGATGAAAGACAACTTTGCGACTGACATATCGATATACTTCAGAAATTCCATTTCGTAATTGAGAATAATATGATTGGAATTGTAATCGAACCGCCTGATTGGCCATTTCCAAGTATTTTTCGTATTGAGCAAATGATAAATTCTCATCAAATTGCCAAATATAAATTTTCCAATCGCGAATATCTTCTAACATTGATTTAATAGATGAAAGTAACACTTTTTGTGTTATACTCAGTTTTTGTAATCGACGTGATTTCAATTGTTTTTCTTCGATGACATATTGCTGAAGAAGATGCAGAAAACGGTTTTTAAAATAATCGTTTAATTGTTCCCAGAAATTTCGTCGAATCCATCCGTTTAAGAAGAATAGACGTTTCTTTTGCAATTGAACGATCAGACGAATATCTGGTCGATAAAAATCATTAATCTGATAGTATTTCGATGACAAGGAATATGTCAAATTATCAATAAAATATGATCGAATAACGTATTTCTCATCTTTATTATCTTCATCGAAATAAAATACGATATCGATATTTCCACTTTTTTCATTTTTCTCAATCGTCCAAAAAATTGTTGGAGATAATATAAACGCTGAATTATTTCTACTAATACGTCCGACCCATTTGACCTTATCAGAATTTAAACGATCAAACTTCAATTCAGTTTTTGTCATCTGATCTTTCGACGTGAAGAAAGAAATATAGGTCCATTCTTGATTTTTATTCGAATAATCGATCGAATGCTTAAAAGGAAAAATATAACTATCCTCTTTCAATTGGATACTACTCAGAACGCTTTTGAGAGAAATGAAACGATATTTATCATATCTTGTCAATAATAGTTGTTTCAATGACAATTCATTTTTCACAATAAATTCTGTTTCTATCCACAACTTTGTTATACCTTTTTCCTTAAATTTCTCACCTTGTGTCTTAAAAATGATTTGGTTACTAACTCTCGTATAATCGACAGTTATCATATAGTGGAATAACATTGGTGGTGTTTGCTGATTACTCACCAGTTTTATGACAAATAATTTATCCGTCGAATTTGAAATTTTTAATGAACTGATGATCTGAGAATATTTTTTTGACAATAACAATGATAAATTAATTTCTTTCGGTTTCTTATTTCTGATTTTTTTCTGAAATTTTAATTGACCTTTCATTTCCTTTAATGATTCCACATTATAATTCGCACCAATTTCATAAGAGAACACGTCATTTCTATCAATATGTAGTTGAATCGTCTTCGATTTCATCACTAAACGAAGATTCATCGAATTATTCAGGTTATTGCCAATATGGGAATCGAAATTAAATCGTCCTAATCGGATCAGTGTCGTATTGAGACGATATCCACATAACTCTCCAGATACTCGATTGAAACACATCAACAAGTAATATTTCTTTTCATGAAACGTATTAGGTAAATAAAGTTTTTGAAAATTAATGAAATTTTCTTTCTTTTCATTTTTCGTATAAATTCCAATTTCTAATCGTTTTCCCATAAGCAGTGTAACATTAGAATTCCACCGATATTTATTCCTAAACTGAAAATTTATTTCATTGACCAAATTATTATTCCGTTTCCAATTAAAAGAATTTTCAAAGATATTCGACGATTCATTAGAATATTTTATGAAGTGTTGAAAATCTTGAGAATTGTTTAGGTGATAATTGACAATGATATTCTTCTCATTCCATTTGATTTGTGAAGTGAGATAATGATATTTTATTTTAGATAATTCACTTTTTATCTTACATGTAATTTCACCGAAATCTATTCTTCCCAGAATTTTATATAAATTTTTATTATCTTCTGTTTGGATGTCAATTTGATGATTTGTCGCTGAATTGTTCGAATATTTCACAATTAAATGATTTGTCAACCAATTTCTAATAATATTTTTTTCGTTCAAATTAATTTCAATTGATTTTCTCATAGAAAATTTAGGAAGTTTATCGTTCATCTCATTCACAATTTCCCAATACATTTTCGAATATAATTTTCGCTTTTCTTTAAACAAATCTCTGATGTCCAAATGAAGCACGTTCCATATTTTTAACCGGTCGACAACTTCCACATGAAAATCATTAAAAATTTTGTTTTTTCCTAAATTAAATTGATGTTTCCATTTGCCGACCAATATATCAAGATTTAATAGTTCAAAATTTAAATCAAAATCTTGTGCACTTTTTATGCACGAATGATGTTTGAAATCAAATGTTTTCAACTTGATTACATAAAATAAATCTGTTATCTTTTCATCTTTACTGTATTTGAAATTAATTGAAAATGACTTTTGATGATATTTGAATATCATTGAATTAATTGAAGTTAATTGTTTTGGAACAAACACTTTTCTGTTTTTAAAATTATCTAAAATTACATTGCCATCTGATTTTCCATCGTTAGTTGAATTTTTTATTTTAAATTCCAATATCTTCTTTTCTTTTCCATCTGATATTTTTCGGAGATCCAAGTAACAGAATTGCTCAAAGTTTATTTCTCCAATTTTCAGATTTAGATCATAAATTATTTGATTGTTTTTAGGGTATTTGTAAATTTGTTTCTGGTGAGAAAATAAATTGCTCGGAAATTCTAATCTGTATATTACATTCGTTGATGTTTCATGCATTCTTAGAGTGATGTCGTTATTATTGTCCCAATTGACGAAAATATTTCTATCATCATTCTTCTTCTCCATTCGAAATTGGTATTTATGATAATTTCCTAGATTTCCTTTCTTTTTCATTCTAAATTGAATGTCATATTCATTTTTTCTAATAAAATGAACATTACTTTCTAAGGTGATGGATTGTCTTTGATTTTTATCGATTTGATTCTGTGAATGAAATTCTATTCTTAATAAATTCCCAATTTTCTCATAAAAATATAAAGTTTCTAGATTTCCATTCACTAACTCCAACAATAATTTCCGGTTTTCATAACCGACTTTGTATTTGAAAATCGTTTTGGATGTGGTAGGGTGTTGGATCTCTAATAAATTTGAGAAACTCATGTCACTCTTCCCAAATATCACATCTAACGTAAATTGACTTTTTCTTCCAACTATCGCCACGTTGAAATTTTCTTGAAGTGTAAATTCGTTGGAACGATATTCGATTCGGTGATCGATAATTACATCCGATCGTGCCTCCAAATAGAAATTCTGATGATTGATGATTAATTTGAATGTGAAAAAATTATTTAGCATATCTTCATAATCATATTCAATTGAAATATCTAATTTACATTGATATTTTGCAATATCTGCCGTCACTTGCCATGATTGTATTCGATTCCTCAAGACTTCCACTTCCAACCACTTTTTCTTATTGAAATTAATCGTCGATTTCCATTCTCCAATCATTTCATAATCAATTTGTAAGAAAACAAATTTTTCAAGTTTCATATTGAAACTTGTAACGAGTTGAGCAAAATCGGAATGCAAGATCAAAATTCCTTTCAATTTTCCATTGAGAACTTTTAAATCATGTTGAAATGTAATGAATGATGACGTATTATGTTTTTCATGTGTTCGAATACAACTTAAATCAATGTCCAATTTGTCGATATTTATAAGAAAATTATATTGTAGACCAGTAGACAATGTGCATTTACTTTGGCCAATATATCGACTTTTTATAAGATCTACAAAAAACTGAGTTGTTATGGATTGAAATCCTCTTAGATGATATTCAGCAGAAATATTGTAAGTAGTTGCATTAGGTGATCGAATATGCAAATTCCATAATAAAATATCATAACGTGCATTCTTTATGGCTACTTGAAGATAACGTGGAAATATACCATCTTCCGTAGCTGAATCCGTTTTATAATAAAGATTGAGAGATGAATAATTACTTTCCAATAATTCAGTCACATATCCAAGAGATAATATCTGTTTTTTCAAAAGGAAATCAAGTAAACGATAGTCCTTCAAATTCTCTGAATATTCCAAAAATAATGTGGAATTCTTATTATTGTGAATTATGTGTATGGAATAATGATTAATGTCATCGATATATTTCTCGTATTTATATCCGAGAATTATCTTAAACATTTTTTTCTGGTCAATATTTCGATTAATGATTAAATTGAAATTATTGGGAATCCAATAATTCTTCCATTTGAATGATTTCTTTATTTCCAACATGTAATTCTTTCGAATATTCAACAACAATTGGAGATTTCCTCTCGTTTCTTCATCAGATCGTAAGAAATCTTGAACAACGGCCAAACGGAACAATTGTGTGATCATTTTCGTTTGGTTTTGATATACGTTTACTTTCAACAACCATTGATTAAGACTTTTTAAATCAACTCGACAAACGACAGTTGTAAAATTTGAAGCGTGTCGACTCTGATTACCCATCACACCTTTCATCGTAAAATTTCTAGTACCAAAAATATGAAAATTTACGTGTATTTGTAATGCCATGTTATTAGCAGTGTATTTGACGAAGAATTGCTTTGGTAGGACGATATATTTATTTTTCGTGAAATAAAGTCTTCGTTTTTCATGAAATAGAAGTCGCAATAAAAGATAATTACTATATTTGGGAATAGCAAAACTGATGTCGATTTTCTTAAACGAATCGAGAACATCATTCATAATTGACATTTTATCTTTCTTCAATAAAATTCTATCGATATCGTTCACATTCACTTCGATAATTACTTTTTGAACATAAATCCGTTTCTTGGCTGTTGAGATGACGAATTCATGATTGAAATGTGTCTCCGAATAATTCAAGGAACCTTTTATAAATATTGAAGATCCAGACAATCCTCCAACAATATTCAAACTCTTCTTCTTTCCCAAATAATCGACAATCCCATTAAAATGGAGAACTGATACTGATAGTTTATCTTTTAATAGAATACTTAACAGTATTGGTTTGCCCTTGATAAATTTCCATTTTATTTCCAATTGCGCCCTAATCCATGTAGAATTTAGACGACTCACTGAACAATTCAATTTCCATGACAAATGAATCTGATTTTGGTTCCATTTCGTTTTCCGAAGGGGGTAATTTAGTTTAAATTCTGTTAATTTTTCTTTCTCTCCAAAATTGAATGAAAACTTCGATAAGTTGGCATGATGATTTAGTGAAATATTGGAATAATATTGTGTTAAATTATAATTGATTTCTGAACGAATTAACCAACTACAACTCTTCCAATTGTACCAGAGTGGTAATTGACAGAAATAATTTTTTTTCAATAAGAAACTCGAATTAACTTTTAAAAGTGAGATATTGAACATTTCTAATGTACTTAGGATATGGAAGGAATTGATCTTCTTCCAATAACTATATTTGAATTGATGATTTATACTGCTGAGTAAACTTATATGAGTTTGGAAATTTGATATGACATTTAAATTTTGAATTTGATCAATTTTCAATTGATGGATAAATTGTGAACGTTTCCCTGTCAGTTTATTCAATGAATTATAAGACAATTTACTTTCCCAAAAATAATAAGAATGATTATAATGAAAGGAGGCATTGGCCGTGAAATCTTGAGTTAAATTGAAGATGATGTAAATCGAACGGTCAAACCATTTCAAGTCACGTTTTAAACATAATTGAAAATGATTCCGATTTGCTGTCGACGTAATATTCAATGACATATTCTCTAAACGATAAAGTAGATCATAAAAAGAATGGAATTTGGAGAGATAGGATGACAATGTTCCTTCCATTATCATATTCAGTTTATATCGATTCTCAGGAACATAAAACAAAGTAGCGGTTGAAATTATTTGATATCGATAATGTTCCTTTAACTTCTTCAATTGTAAACCACCTTTCAAATTCATGTTAATTAGAGAGGATGTTATTTCTAATTCGAAATTTTTACGTATTCGATCAAGAAACATTGCCAATTTGAAATATCGTTTTATCGTCGATTTATCCGTACTGAGACTGAGGAAGAAATCGGGTTGTTGACCTAACGGTTTTAAATCAACCATCTCCACAAATAAATTGTAACGTCGTAATTCTGGTTCCCGTTCAATAGTGACGGAAAAAGATGGTATTAATGAAGCATTCGTATTAGAATAACGAACACAAGTTCTAATTCCAGTCATTTGTTTTATATAATCAGAACTACAAAATTTTAGATTATCACTTTTCTGTCGAATGGGAACAAAACGATCTCTGGAGAATGAATAAGCATAAGTTTTCAATTGGAAAATTTTTTGAAGTGCATTTGTCAATCCGATTGACGATTGAATAGTTTTCTTATTCGTTCCTCGATTATGGATATCATGCCAATGATCATATATCATATCAAATGATAATTCTAATACCGATTGAGTATTGACACCAAATACATGATATTCATTAAAACGAACAAACACATTAATACTTGCCGTTACAACAAATGATGGATAAATTCTTCCTCTCGATTCATAAATTTTGTTTGATGTTGTCGTTTTTGTTTTCATTCTGAAACGTGAATGACTAGTTGCATTGAAAGCTAAATAAATTGGCAGCCCGATACTTGTCGGTAACTTGTCCACCATATCCAACAATAAATGGTTCTTTAACATATGACCATTCACCTGATCATTGGGATGAGAGGAACTTTTGGAATCAGATTGACCTGTTTGTTCATTGATGAATTTCAAAAGATATTTCAAAAATGCTTCTCGACTAATCAGAGTTGTAATGAAATCTAATGGAACTTCTTTCCGAAAAAATAAAATATTTTCAGTTAACAATCGGAGAAACAAAGAAAAATGGAATTTCTCTTCACCGAATTTCTTATATTTCTTATATTTCTCTTTAGTTGGATTGATATGTTCCTTCTTATAATATCGCTCGATTAATAACTCCAATTGATGATGACGTAAATGTAAATCGATCACATTAATTTCTATTCCAAATATCGCCACTGTTACATTGAGATTGGCAGATCGTGGTAACCAGTTCTCCGTCGTATATTTCACCGTCATCGAAACGTCCATTCCCAACCGTTTCATATAATTGTAAGTTGAATATCGATAATTCTTTGAATAAAATTTATTGAATAATTGGAATTTGTTTCTTAAATATTTATCGTCAATTATCATCATAAAATCGATATATTCCGTTGCCGTTTGAGGATATCGACTACTTTCGATATTAGAAAGATGACTCCATACGAATGATTGTAACTGATCTGATTCATCATCATCTTTTAACAAATTATAAATTTGAATGAATAATTTATTTGATGGACATTTTATTAAAGTTTCGTAGCACTCCATTCTCAATTCCACATTCTCTTCCTTATCCAATAGACATTGTCTCATATCGACTAATAACAATTTCCCAAATTCGTGTGAACAATTTCGTTGGATGAACTGTGTCATTGTCTTTATTAGAACAATTTTAATTTCAATTTTTTCAAAATTAGTATTTGAGAAATCAGCCAAATTCCAACATTTTCTTAACAAATCAATTAAACGTTTATCGATTATCGCTATTTCCGATAACGTCTGCAACTTATATATCGTATGATCCACATTACTCTGTTGACAAGCATTGAGTACTTGTTGTTCGATATATCTCTTTATCTTTTTTATCATTCCATTCGTTTGACAGTTATTCATCTGACAAAACTTCTTCATCATTGTCATCATAGAGAAATGTAATTTTGCAATTAATTCAGTTTCATTCGATTCCAATTTCTCGTAATATTTTATGAGATTAAGAAATTCTTTTAAAGCAAACGTATTCATTAAATTCGTTTTCCCATATGATAATTGCATTCGATTAATAATCTTCATTTTCTCCAAAATTCTTCTCCGACATGCCGGACATAAATAATTCGTTATAGAATATTTTATGGCACTATCCGTTCCTGCCACCATAATAATATCATCGAAAAATGATCTAATAAAATTTGAAATTAATTCGATTAGAAAACAATCAAGAACTTCGCTTCAAAACAGTTGAGACGTTTATGAATCTTTTCCATTTCTTTATACGTCGATTTCCTTAACAGTAGAATCATGTTAGCAAATATTGACGGATATCCATCGTACCGAATTTCTTTTTTGCAGAAAACATTCAATCTGCTTACAATTTCTTCAAGACGATCAATTTTTGGAATAGATTGAAAAATTGGTAATGAATGATCATATTCGATATCTTCCCGAACATATGATTCCATGTGTAACAAATCTGGTTTTTAATGGACAATTGATGATTTTAAATGATAATTTAAAATCTAACAATTCGTCAAATTTTGAACATCTTTCAACTTATCTAAATATTCTGTTGTTGTATAATTTATTATCATCTTTATACAAGTGTCGGTATTAGTTTTGTATGATTTGGGAACACGAAATCGATACCATTCAAAACAATTGATGTCAGCAATAAAATTACTCTGATTTGATAATTTGTAAGTGCATGTATATTCTTGTGTCAATCCAATGATACGAACACCTTCTTTTAACTGAAAGAATTATTACAAAATGAATTTTAATGAGAATTAACTTTTGAATTGAATGAAGGAGAATAAGCGAATGGATAATCGATTCCACTCATTACTCGATTCTTACAATTTGATAACATGATATCTTTCAATACATAGATATCCGATCTCAAATAAGTGACGGGACAATTACCCAACACACTCTTCTCATTTGCATATTCCACGTCCGTGTTATAAACAGATTTCGTGAGCTGGAACACTGATATGATGCCTCGCTTGAAATTTTTACTCCAAATTGTTTCCTCTTTGGCGAAGTAAATATCTTTCACTTGTCCAATACTGTAGTGGTAATAGACGGCAAATTTCTCTAAATCCTTCCCTATATCATGCATCGTTTTATTAACGGAATTGAATGCTTCTTCAATTTGCATACCAGATATCTATCAATTTGAATTATGAAGAGGAATCAAATGAATAATGGAATTGTAATGAAATAATTGAAAAATAACTTTTAATCTCCAACGACATCGATCCATATAAGTCATAGATATATAGCATTCGAGATGGAATTTTGCCCCTTGATTAGTGACAGAGGCAGTGTAATTATAATTATAAGATGTCCCAATTTCAACATTCCCATGTAAATGCTTCTTATCAATAACGCATTCATAATCATCGAATTTGTGAGAGGCATAGTCTACAATCGAGGGAGTTAAGTCGAACATGATTTTGAAGAATGAGTAACTCGAATGAAAGAAACAAAATATAATTGTCAAGTATAAGTGTAATAAAAACATAATAAGAACATAATATGAAACAAAGTTTGGAAATTTTTATTTTTGATGCTTCTCATCTACTCATATTATAATAGATATTAGTTTGAACTTTGTTTTTACGTCTGCGCCCCTTTCTTAATCCCCTTCACAACAGTTACATTATTGTCCTTTTTTAATTATCAAATCAATCAAAATATGCTGATCTCATCATTGTTTCATATGACTTTCTAAATATTCCTTAGAAACATTATGATAATCATTCACAGTTTTCCAGCTCATAAGAATCAGTATAAATAAAATTAAAATTTATATCTATGTCGTTAGTAAATTATTCAAGTTAGCTTCCTAATTCTGTTGTAAGAATTTAAAATTCACTAATAACTCTATGTGGCTATTTTCAAAAATTTCCGTTGGTGAATTTTTCAAATTATTCAAATTTCTTAAATTTTATCATTTGCCGAAAATTATAATGAGTAGAATAAATTTAGAATAAAATATCCTCATCATATAAACGGAGATTTTGATAAAAGTTTTTTTGGTCGTCATTTTTTTGCTGTCCGAGAACTCGTTCCAATGGTTCTTATACTACGTATAAACAGTAGGAATTTAAAGTATTACCTTTATTATCTACTATAACTTCACTCGATTCAAGATAATTTCCCATTATCCATCCAGTTTGAAATAAATCGTTAAACCGTTTTGAAGACAATTGAAAATATATTAATGATTGCATTATTATTATGTTCTGGCGAGAATGCAAATTAATTTCCAAGTTGTTGAGAATTATATAATGTGTTATTCTTTTTGCTAGGGTTTTCCAAGTTCAGAAACAATACAGAAACATCCAAAGGTTGACAAAGATATATCGTTTTGTCGGGGATTCTTTTAATCTTAATTGTTGAGTTCCTCGATAATTCATCTTCGAGACAACAATGTTTCAATTGAAACCTCGCCAACCATCCAGCAAAATTGTCGAATTTTCTGGCAAAAAAGGAATTAAACATTTTTTTGCCCATTCTTTGGAATGCTCAATTGTCATTTTCCCACTTTTCGACCAATTGATGGTAGTATTCGAAGGAATGAAAAGATGACTTAAGATGTTTTCCGAAATATGGCCAGACGGTTCTTTAAGAACAATATACAATGGTCCGGTGAATACTCCGGAAGGCGAAATTGTTGGCATAATAGTGTAAGAATGAGTGGTGCTGCTTACACTTCGTACCGAACCTTTAATGTGTTTTTCTCCGTTTAGGTTTAAGGTGCGGCCGACTGTCAACTCCAAATTGAATCCAGATTGATCGGCGTTAAATAATCTACCTGGATGGATCGACTTTGCAATTTCATTCTTAATTGTTGCGCTGAATCTTCTAGCGGATTCAATGAGGTTCGGTTCGTTTTCAATATTCTTCTTCGACAAAAGTTTAGTTATTTTTCTCGATCCAATATTAAATCGTTTCTTAAAATTATTAATGAACGATTGTGAAGCGGCAAAATTCGGTATGTTCTCATTTCTGCTGTTGATTTTTAACGATAAATGCTGCAGATCAATGTCCTTTACGGGGATCATTTTTGCACGCAAGGACACAAATTCTATGAATAATTCTTCATTTAGGTTTCTAAAAGAAGTTTTCTTTCTGATCGTATCGTTCTTAATTTCTCTTTCCCATTTATCCAACTGACGTTCTGACAACATAAAACGAAAATTTGAACGAACGCACGAAATTGATCTTCTTTTCCTTTTCTTGGAACTTCTCCAGAAGGCAACAGCTTTTGTTTTCTTTGCAAATTCAACATCGTCGGTACTGGAAATTGTTTCATTCATAACCGTTTCATCATCCTTTTCAACATATTCTTCCTCTTCTTCATCATCATAATAATACGCAATTAAGGAGACTAAATGATTTTTCGAGAAAATTTAAGCCCATTGGCTTAATAATCTCTAATTAGTCACTGGTTATATCCCATATTATATGGATATATCCATTGGAATGGATGTTGCACTGGAGGTATGGAGTTCCTTCATCATCATTTATGGTTAATGGTTGATGGTTCCATCTTCTATTCACTTCTTTCATTCTTCGGTGACATCATTTCATTATATTGGTTATATCCCATAGTGATTATTTCTTGGTATCATAGATATCTTCTCCGATAATCGCATCATGTTGAATATTATCGAGAACCGTAAAGGTAACAGGGATTGTGAAATCGCTGTTCAACTGCAATTTGACTTCAATTTTTTCTTTCGCCATCATTCTTGTTCCCGATATTCCTCCGAAGATCTCGTTACACTCGGTCGATTTTATGGGGTTAATGTTACATCGGCATTTTGACGATGTCAACGATTTCTCTGCTCCTGAATCGATCAGAACTCTGATGTTAACCCCGTCGATTAGACAATAAATGAATGATAATCCATTTTCTGACTTTATTTTTGAAACTGGTAAAATTGAACTCATCTTTTCATATTCTCCGAATTCTTATTCTTCTAGATCCCGTATCATTTCTGCATTATTTACTTGTCGATGTGATGTATTTTGAGGGATATGATCATTATCGAATCCCGGAGCGGTATTCACCTTATGGGGGAATTCACCCTGTTTCTCATTTTCGGAGAGGAATTCACTCAAATATCGGAGCGGAATTCACTCGATTGTTCCCCTTGTAAAATATTTTTCGGAGCGGAATTCACCCAAAAAGATGTTTTTGGAGAGGAACTCACCCAAAAGTAGTTTTTCGGAGCGGAATTCACCCAAAAAGATGTTTTTTGGGGAGGAATTCACCCAAAAGTAGTTTTTCGGAGAGGAATTCACCCAAAAAGATGTTTTTGGAGAGGAATTCACTCAAAAGTAGTTTTTCGGAGAGGAATTCACCCAAATTTGAGGATTTCGGAGAGGAATTCACTCTATTTTTAGTTTTTCGGAGAGGATTTCACTCTAATTTCAAATCTTCCAAGAGGAATTCACCTTCTTTCAGTTTTTCGGAGAGGAATTCACCTTTTAATTTTACATTTCTTTCGAAGTTATTTCGGTTTTAGTAGTATTTATAAAGTACGATAAATGTACAATTTACTAAAACAATTTTGAAAGATAAAAAGAGCGGCAAATAGACTTAATACGTAATTATCTGGAGTATTTTATAATCTCCATGAATTTTATAAAAATAACTTTATGGAATAAGTATGAGAATAAAATTCGGAAACGCATAACTAATTAATAATAAAATTAGTTTAAAGTAAGTTACTTTGAAGAAAAAAACATTTGCCTATTTGAATTTGAAATTTGAAAAATAATCATAATGTTCACTATTTCAAATAGTTTTGAAGTAATTCCATTATAAATCGCATTAGATATTATGTTTTCGATATGAAGGCGTCCTTTAATATTTAGTTCCTAATATTGGAAAATTTTTCTAAAAAGGCTCGGATTCAGATGGTCTTCAATTACTAACAATTTTCCTTATTCATCCATTATTAGTCCCTTTTTTTTATAGTTGTACTTTTTTTCCATTTTGTAATCTCATAGAATGATTTCATAGAAACTTTTCTTGTTCAACATAGATTTCGATTGAAAAAAATAAATGGGATTCTTTTATTTTACAATTCTTCTCACTATTTTACTTTTTAATAAAATTGACGGTGAGAAAACAAAATCTCATATCGCTCAAGTTGCGGAGAATGTAAAACTGACGTTCGACGGCAAAGTAGCATTTTATGAAATTGATGTGGTAGTGCAAGGAAGAGAAGAGGAAATTAAATTGAAAACAATCAGTACGTCACAAATTGAAGAAAAGATGATTTGGGGTTCTTGCAATTCAATAATAGCTAACCAATCTCCAAAAATCGATGATTCAGTTTGTGATGCTGCTATTCCACTGATACGTTCAAAACAAATTCTTTCAATTATGGTTGGTCACAATCGGCAGCATTGGGGGAAATATTTCACAGGAGACGTAACAAACTATAACAATCATCTACCACCCGATCTTTCTTCAATTACTTCTACTACACCTCATTACTTTCATCCATCTTTAACATCTTCGATCTATGACCAAGTTCAATTGTTTTTAGAAAATATATTTCTTATTCTATTCAGGTCTTGCTTGAAATCTACGACGCGAATAAACCTGTAATTCAAATTCGATTCCTTAACGTTGGGAAGCCCGATAATTTTAACTGGTTCGATAAAGAGAGGATAGAGGAAATAATAGTATCCAATATGGTGAACGAAAATATTATAACTTCAATCGAAAATAGTGATATTGAGTTTTTCCAATATTTATCCTATATCTAACGAAAATTATGTTTAATGAAAATTTCTCAGGTATCATAAGACACCATACGTCACTGAATTGGTTTTCACATTTGAAAACGCGGACCCTATCAAAATAAAGGTTTATTGTATTAGTGGTTGTATCAATGCGCCTGAAATTAACTATCGATTAAACAGATATGATGGTTAGTAATTTTATGTTCGGTTCACATTATATATTTAATTTAACAAAGATGTCACACTTTCAGCAGAATTTGTAGTAATTTCGGGTTTACAATTAAATTCGTTCTAATATACATTAAACTATTTTATATTATTTAACAAATAAACAACGTAAATAACTAAAAATGTTTTCATCAATACATCGTTAATTGATATTCCTTATTTTTCTGAGATTTTTTTCCATTTTGTTAGAATACTTACAAGTTAATATGAAATGTTTGTATTGCCTACTGTCTAAAATAAATTGTTTAACCGATATTTATCCCATCATATTTGTCTAGCGTCTAAATATCTCTGAGCTAAATGAATTGTGTCATTGACATTTAATAGTTAATAGAACTAATAATTGATTTTTACAATCAAAATTACATTTTTTCTCGACATCTTTAAACATTCCATTCAGCGGGAGAAGGGCATAAGAGTCACCAGACAAAAGAGCCACGAGACAAAAGAGCCACGAGACAAAAGAGCCATGAGACAAAAGAGCCACGAGACAAAAGAGCCACGGTACAAAAGAGCCTTGGACAAAGGAGCCAGGCAGACTTTTAAAAATGCGATATTTACTATTCTTACTATTAAATGCGATCTTCGTTTACAATTCTTGACCGTACAAATCCACGATTTTGTACAATTATCATATTGTACATGTTAGTGATGGGAGAAGGACATAAGAGCCACGAGACAAAAGAGCCACGGCACAAAAGAGCCACGGGACAAAAGAGCCATGGACAAAAGAGCCATGGACAAAAGAGCCATGGACAAAAGAGCCACGCAGACTTTGATTTTCTGAAATTTATTGATTGAAAATAAGTAAAACACAGTTTATAACTATCTGGATTTTTGTTTTCCAAAATTTACAGAGGAATCGAGTCTTATCAGTTTGGAATTAAACTATTTCAAGATAAAAAATATACTGAGATCAGATAAACAAACACATCATCAGAAAGATGGTTAAATCTATAAAATGATAATAAGAATTATAAAGAAAACAACCCTGCTAGATTTGTACAAATTTAAACAATCGTAAATATAGGGTTATTCATTTGGTTATAGACCTTTATTCGGATTTTGAAGACTTTTATTTATTTCATTCGGACTTTTATTCATCGGATATAGATTTCTATTCATCAACTTTGGACAACTGGTCATTCAATCTGGATATCTATT
>JALJEE010000760.1:0-29208 GCA_023231475.1 Seison nebaliae
ATGGGGTCATAATAGTACAGTGCGTTTCATAAATGTTTGGACATGAGAATTCACATGCTTAGGTCCTAAGCTAATAGTTCATAGTATTATGTATACCAGGGATTCACTCATTTTGCTCAATTGAGGAAAAATTTTTAAAAAGGGTGTCCTAGTTATTTTAATTATACCTAATGTTTTTCAACTTTTTCAAAGTAGAAGCTGAACAACAATGTTGATTGCTGAATAAAATATTTAAACTATGTTAGAAATAGTTTAGCACAACTTTTTGTTACTCCGGTAAACTTAAAGTGTAAGCTTTTTCTCGGAAAAGCTTGACTCACTCAATGACTAATAATCTGCATACTTAAAATTAAAACTAAAAACTAAGAATAATAATAATTAAAAGTTATCTAGGTAGAAAATGCGACACTGAAAAATGTCCTAAACGGTTCACAAAAATGCGCAAATACATTAGGAGAAGGTTGCTTTTTTTATAAGAATCTTTTCATTTTATCGTTTAATAGATTCATTTCAACTCATCAATACTGGATTTTTGGTGGAATCTGCCGAGAAACCAAAGATTTTTTCTTCGAATTCGTATTAGATCGAAAAAAAGACACATTGAAGTAAGTAATTTATAGGAGAATTGAAGCCGGATCGGATATTTACAGGTCTTTTAAGTAATTTATTTAAAGTCTTTAAGTTTTTTGCAGCGATTGTTGGAAATCTTACGATTGGATAGATACCGATCCTCTTTATGGGCATTTAACTGTCAATCATAAAGAAAATTTCGTTGATACGGTAACGTTCTGTCATACGAACACTATCGAATCAACTAGGCGTGGCTTAAAGAAAGCCATAAAAGTTTTGACGATATTTTTTTGATTTTTGAAAACTTTTGTAGGAATCCGGATGTCCCAGAAATCAAGAAGATTTGGTGGACAGAATAGCAGAAGCGGTTGTAAGAAAGCATCACAAAAACAATGACAACGATTCTTTTTTCTTATATTTTTTAAAACTAATTTTTAAACACCAGAAAAAACTGGCATTTTAATTTTAATCAATAATTTATAATTTAATTATGTTAAGAATAATTTTTAATAAATTAGTTAGATTTATATTGTTGTGTTATTGTCTTAAATTTTTCGTTGTATGATTAGTTAAAATTAGTTTTACTTTTAATGTTCAAACATTTGAACAATGATTCATTTATGTTCAATTTCATACATTTTAAATTTACCGGAGTAACAAAAAGTTGTGCTAAACTGTTTCTAACATAGTTTAAATATTTTATTTTGAAACTTATTTAATAGTTTAATTATATTTTCCTCCAATTTAACTGGATAAAAAGGGGGGCGCTATCGAAAACTAACCAAATTTCTCTGGGGTGTAATGAGACATAATTTTTTTTTCTTGAAAATTAACATGCATACTAAAACTATGATTTTAAACACCGTAATCTGTTCAGAATTTTTATTTATCAATTTTTTCTTGAGATATTTAAAAATAAAATTTTAAAAATTTTTAGCTTTATAAATTTTTTTAACCAAAACTTTCAAGATATTCAAAGTTATTCGATGCATTCGTTAATATTACTAAATGAGTCAATTAATATATTATAAAATTTATTATATAATATAAAATTATTAATATAAATATATAAAACATGAGGACGAAAATTTTAGTCGTTGGTAGATTTAGAAACCGAATATAATTTGTAATTGTATCCATAAATTTTCCATATACTTTTGGAAGATCAAAATACCGATTAGGAGAACGGGTTGTTTTCGATATAATCGGGAAAATGAGAACTTTGAGTATTTTTGCGGATTCATTTTTTAGTTCAATGGAATTGTTGTAAAATGAGAACAAATATTTCAGAATAATTCGCTCTAATCGCAAAAATTTTCCATTTTCGAAGAAATATTTTTCGTTCGGACCTTCGAAAATTCGGGAGAACCTACAGACGCATGGGTACCAAGCAACCAACTCATGGATATTCGAATGTGGTAGGTATTAGGTATTAGGACTCGGGTTAGTATCGGCAGTGAGCTGAAAATTTTTTTAAAAAATTGAAAATTGTGAGATCGAACACATATGTTCCATCAGCGCGGAGAGTTTATACATGCAACAACAATGTACAGTGCTCAAAAATATAGAATATATAAAAATGAATGATTTTAATTTAAAATACTTTGAAAGAGGTAATAACAAAGTGAAGCAGTATTTTATCATTGTGCTTAGAGATTAGGAATCGACTTTGTCTGTCATTTGGAGAAAAAAGTGTTGTTTTATAAAAATTGTGTTGAAAAATTGTAAAAAATATTTTTAACAGGGCTACCTAACGATATACTCCTTTACGCATATAATGATATTTGAAGAAAGTTATGAAAATTTAAAACAAGTCAAATTTTGTCCGATTAGTTTAGAATACAGCTTTATATTCATTCGCTGGTTGTAGTTGAGGTAGTTGTAGATCCCACCAGTCCTTTTCCCATATAATCCTTCAATAAAAATGGCTTAATGTATTCTTTTAGCTTTCTATTAAGACCGTATGATTCTTCCTCATGCCAATACATACTATCAATATAATTGAATCCATAACCATCTCGAACAAAACTTTTTACATCCTTAACGATAGTAATTTCATCATTATCAATAAAATACCAATTATCTTCATCATTTAGAGATCTTATAAGAACCATCAAATGAACGAAGTTCTCTTCAAACGGTTCTGTCTCGAAAAGTTTTGGGAAACCTGAGCCATATAATTTGTTCTTGTGGGCATTATATAAGTCTACTGAGGTATAAGTTTGATAATATAAAACATCTGATATTATACGCAGTGCTCTTTTTCGGACTAGTTTTTTGGCGAGGAAACTTCCGTTGAACCGTTTTATCGCGGCATAACGATGGTATAGTTTCATTATGTTATTGTCCAAATACCTCGCAATATGCCTGTTATGAATTTTCACCAGTTCGTTGACAATTCGAATTGAATGCTTTGAAATCCCCAAGGACATTCCATACACCTTGTAATTTTTTCCTTGTTTACCTCTGTTGAAATTCCGAAATAGTTGTTGTGTAGCAAATTTATTGCCGTTCCAATATTGATGGCTTAATCCTGCGTGATGATCTACCAGAATTATTTCATTTTTTTCAAATGAAGGAACAATACGTTCTATCTCAGACATATTAATGTGTGGAAAATTGTTTTCGACGACTTCAATTATCTGAAGTATACGATTTTTCATCTCAAAAAGAACTGAGGGATGTAATCTATACATTTGAGTCATTTCCTCTCGTGAACTCACTGGTGCAATCACAATATTGGGATAACCGTATTGTTTTATAATATTATTACTCACCCTTCTAACCCAAGGGAATTCTCGCAAAATCTTCTCGTTGAATGAAGGACGATATACTTGTTCTGCAAATTTGATGAATGAATGAAAATTGAAATCACGCGCATGCAATTGAATTGGAATAAGAATAAACATCATTTTTATAGTAGGATAATAGAAGATAGCGTCCTCAATCTCCATTGGTAGATAACTTTCAAAAGCTCTAAATTCTTCCGGAGGTTTATTTGGGGAAAACATTTTAATAGTTACTCTATCATCGCCAACATCTTCTGGATCGAAAAACACATGAATTAGTATAATATTCCACCAATTAGAATAATCAAATCTTTTAAAATAATTGTCAAGTTTTTTGCAAGTTTCGTCGAAATTAACTTTACTTCCACAATTTTCTAGATGTTTCAAAGCCTTTCTATTCTTAAAACCTAAAATAAAATCATTTCCTTTTTTTAGGGTTAGTCGAGGGTTACTTTTCCAGCTGTGCATACTTCGTTCTCCCTCGAGAAATAACCGGAAAAAATCATATAAACAGTAACTACTATCGGCCAAATTAAACTTCTTTGACTTAGAACCGAAGGAAAATACCGGCTTTTCTTCAAGAACAGAATAATTCCCTTTGTGGAGACCCGCAAGAATCATTACTTCATGCTTTAAGAATGTATAAGGTAGATTACCAGGAAATGTACCGGTATTGTATGTTTCCTGTGAAGCAATTTTATTAAACACTTTGCACACTGCATCGTCACATTCATAATTTTCAGCTAAGTAATTTAACAATGATGGACTGAATAATATTAGTTCGAGGAGTACTATACATGAGCATACGCCTGCGATATTTTCAACGAAAGCTGGTTCATTATAAGGATCCCGTATGATTTCTGATTTATTCAAAACATCCATAAATTCTATTTTATTGTATCTCTAACAAGGTATAACTATATAACTAACTTGTAAATTTACTTCGAACTAACAATTACTATTAATATAAATGAAAGAAAACAAAATAAACAAAAACAAACGAACAATGAAACTGAAATTATTATTTTGGTTAACATAATAATTCATAATATGTGTATTATATAAGAATAGCATAAAATTAGCAAACCGATTATTACTGAATTCAATAATCTTTTTACATTACATTATTCGAAAATATTAGAATAACATCTGCGTATGCAACAACTGCAGGAAATGAGTTCGAACCAATTCTGAATGAGAATAGGCGATTAGATTCGATAAGAATTTCATCCAACACTTTCCCAAAGATCCGCCTTGTCTCACTCCTTTATTTATGCGGAATATTTTCGACTTCGTAGCCCCGTTCTTAACTACACCGAATAAATTCGTGAAGATTTCGTTAATAAAAGAAAGACAGTACTCGTCTATTCCCTAATTACGTAGTATTTCGATACCATGTTCCATGCTGACAGAAACGAATGCTTTCGATGCGTCCATAAAAAAGAAGACAAATTTCGAATTATGAAGACGACACGAAGATATAAAGAATTTTAGTAGAAGGAGAAGTGGTAAAGTTCCTCTATTATTTTCCCGATAAGCAAATTGAAATTCCCAGGAATATAATTCTTTTGAATCTCAGTTCTTAATTATTTGCTCGATCATTTTATAAATCCACTGACAACACAAATAGGACGATAAGAATTTACTTCCGATGTATCCTTGCCATGTCCTTTGTAAATAGAAGTGATAGAAAATATTCTGATGTTGCTGTAATCGACTTTTGCAGTCAATACGTCATTAATATATTGCACTATCAATTAAAACGATGACTCGTTCAATTTCTCTACAGTGCATAAACAAACATCATCCTCACCATGTGATTTCTTCAAATTCATTAGGGATAAAGCGAGACGAACTTCGCTATCAGTGACCACAGTATGGTGTGATTGAGACGTATTCACCACCCGACATAATAAGAGAGAATCAAACATGGTAGACTGAAAGAAAACTTGGAATTCTTCAATAGTGATGGTCGAAGTACTCCGTTCCTTTCTTCTCATTAATGACCAGAATTTCGAAGTATTGTTCATTTTGACCAATTCCTCATATTTCTGTTCTTCCGCTTTTCTAAGTAAGTCACGAACGGCATAACGGAAATTTCTCCGAGCAGTTTTCCTAACGGTAAAACTTTCAACAAACTTCTCACTTAAATGAAGACGATTTGCACGTATCATATCTTTCTTCAAATGACAAATTGTTCTAAAATTCGGAATTTTCCGATTGATAGATCCACGGTTCTGAGGATACCTCTTGCAGAAAGAACCGGTTGAACTTACAATTGTCTGCTTGTTTGTCAATTAATTCCCGACTAGCGGGAAAGGAATGATTATTGACCTCTTCAATTATACATAATAATCACGAAGAATTTTTACATATTGGAATCTGAAAAGATTTATTCTCATCAATATTCCACATTTCTTCCACATTCAATCTCAGGATCATTTTATTACGATTATTTCTAATTAAAACAAATCAGATTATTGAGGACTGTGTATAAATTAGTAGAGATAATTTATTAAACAAAATGAAAAATTTTAATTTGGAATATTATTCTGTTATAGAAATAGATTATAAATGAGTGAGAGATAATAATAGAACAGTTTTGGAATTCGTGTTTTCTCTCATTCAAAGATCGAAAAGTGCAATTGACTTTTTCTCAAAGGTTGTTGTAGGAACTGTAGATTTATTCGTTTCCACATCTATCGTCCTAGAATGTGCAAGTAGACAAGATTGTTGATCTGTCGGTTCAATATGACTAAATCGTGCTTGTAATGACGAATGGTCTTTTCTAAAGTTGTCGTCGATATTTAAATGACTTGAAGTAATGCTATTGCAAATGAAGAGAGCAGACCATGGCAAACTATGATTGATCATTGATCTCAAATGAATATACGAATAACCGTTTAATAAACAAGTGAACGGTAAGATACGTTGGGCGATATATTGATTACTTTCCACATCATATACAGAAAATCGAACAAAACATAATTCAGGCAGTTGCAAAGTGAAATAGAAAGTAGCGTCGAAAATTGGATTCATGCCATTTTTAGTTACAGTTTTCGTACGATTTTTTGCACAGTCCACCGGTATGCCCATTATTTCGATATCAACATAAACGCTCGCTCGTAATCGTTTGATATTCAGATATTGTCCACTGATAATTTTACAAACGAAACTCCAACTACTTGTTGAATTTGTGTCTTTCTCATTTGGATTATAAGTGAGAGACGAAGGTAAAATAGTATTCCATAAAATTTCCGGCTTTAATACATAACCGACATTATCATTCTGTTCGAACATGGCACTATTAAGTATTTGAAATATATCTGTCAATAATACAAATTGAAATAATGGAGAAGAATACAAATGAAAATATAGAAGATAATAATTAAATTATTAACCGATTGTTTGAAAATTTAATGCGACCATTTGAATGCCACACGCCCAGAAGAGAACTGGATGGAAATTAGTGGAATCAATTCTCATTCCATTCGGATACATTCGAATTAATTGAGTTAACGTATGTCTGTTGATATTAGAAGGAATTATTTACTTTAAAAAAATTTTAAAATCAAACTGGATAATCTGGCGGGATTGTTTCTTACAAAATTGTTTCGCTTTCGACTCGTTCAAAGAGAATATTTGAAAAGTTCTCGAATTTAATCTATCATCGATTTCACTTCTCATTTTAATGAATTTATCTTTATCCCCATCATTTTTATGGAGTTCATATAAATTATTGAAACATTTCTCTAATCGATCAATCGATATCTTCAAATCGAGGAGACAGAATGCCTTAAACTTAATGGCTTGAGTGTAAACGACGAGATCAGACAATTCCTTCGCTACTTGTTGTCCTGTCGATAATAGTCGTTTATTGTTGAGAATATTATAATTAGATTTCTGATTAATCATTTCATTTTCATCATTCAAATGATTATTCTGATTACGACCATTCGAATGAGAGGAATTGTGAATTGGAAGAGTGGTGGGAAGTAAAGTAGAACTCGTCATACCCTCAGATGGTGGAGCTAAAGAAGAACTTTGTGAAGTTTTCGATTTCTTCTTATGGAAATGATTTGATGTATGTCGATCTCCCACACTCTTACTCAACGAATCATAAGTCATAGATGTGATTGAATTACTTCGTAATAGTTTTGGCTGGAGATATTCTTCGGAATTATGGAAAGTTCCTTTCATGAAATGTTTCCGTTTTCCTTCGAAATTCAAAAATTTTTTCGAATTAATTATCCGATTATGAAACCGGTTGATTTGATAAAATTGACTTTTCAAACGGTTTACATAGGGTAATCGTTTTCGTTGTTTTAATTTGTTCGCAAGCGATTCACAACTTGATGATGAGAGAAGAGTATCTTGTCGATGAAAAGAAAAATAATCTTGATAAATATATTCATTATTATTCGATACTGTATTAGTGGAAGAGGAATTACTTCCTTTCGATGGTTTCTTCTCCACTTCTTTCACGATCAGATTATTCGTCTGATTCTTCGTCAAATGTTCTTGACGATGTTGAATGGTATCTTGGATGGTAGAATATATCATTTTCGATGAGAGATTCGAATTGACATTTAATGGAATTTGTTGAGATTGATTTAATTCTTTTTTATTCTTTTGTTTCAATTGTTCCACTTCTAATGTTTGTTGATTGTTTTGAGCATGTGCTTGTTGTTGTTGCTGTTGTTGTTGTTGAGGTGGAACTAATTGATTGTTGTTATTGTTAGTGATGGAGGAAGTGGTCGCTGAGAGAGATGACGATAAAGGTAAGAGAACATATGGAGATTTTTCGGATTTGTTAAAAATTGTTTCAGAGGAAATATATAAATTTTTCTTATTCTTTAACAAAATCTTCTTTTGTAACATGGAAGGAGATGGTAAAAGTGGGAAATCTTGTTCGGATATACAAATCGATTCGAAGGGCAAAAGTTGACCATTCGACATTTGAATTTGAGTGAATGGTTCGGTTAATAATTTGGATTTAAAAACGGTTTTAAATATTCTTGCCATAATTATTTGTTGATTAATGGAACATCGATTCTCGATGGAAAGAATGACCGGATATGGAGATGATTTAAATGCACTTTCATTTATCACTTTCACTGCATCAATAAAACAAATTTTCGTGGTTAAAGTACGTCCATGATAAATGACTGGATAACCGTCTTCTCCATCCCAACAATCTAATTCAACACATCGACAACCTGATAAGAGAACTGATCGATATATCTCAGCAGAAGATGATCCTTTTAATTGATGTCCAGTCAAATAAGTATTATGAGAAGTGGAAATATAATAGAATGATAATGGAAAATTCATATTATTTTCATAAATAAAATTTCGTTTCTCATAAATCTTATCAATTAAACGGTGTCGTTTCGAAGAGAATTTTGAATCGGAAATTTGTTGAGAAAGAAATTTATAAAAACCGATATAACTCAACAAATTCATTTGTTTCAATTCGTCGATGATTTCATATTTCTCCATAATCTCTTCCGCTGTGTAATGAGTAAAGAATTCGGATTTGATCATATCTCTCAATTGAGTGAAAGGAATTGCTTTGAATTTATTTTGATCTGATTCCGATAAGATATTTTGCCAACATAAATGTTTCTGAATATCTGGTTGTTCGTTATAAACGAAAAGTGTCGACTGATGTAAATTGTACATGGCGAGACGGAGGAAATGATAAAAACATCTGAATGCTCGATGATCTCGATCAGTCGACCAATTAATTTGTCCTTTAAATGAACTGGCATCTTGATTGACATAAGAAATTAATTGTTTCAAAGTGGCTAGAACGAATCGATTAAATTGTTTTATAGGAGAAATTTGAATTGGATTTTTCGAGAAGATTTCCTGAATCGAATATTCATTACATCGATGAAGAAATAATCGATAGAGATCGATCCGTAAATAAATCGTATAAATAGTTTGTAGTAAATGGAATTCAGAAAATGTTAACGATTGTTCTAACACTAACAATTCGTCGAATTCACATTTGATTTCATCATCTTTCTCATAATTTATCATTTCCAATTGATTCTCTAACGAGAAAATACTATAATTCGTCAATTCATCTTCCGGTTGTTCGGTGGATTGATTGATGGATTTATTCAAATAATTTTCATGTTGATTATTCCCATTTGGCATTTGTAATTGTTGTTGAGTTGAATTGAACGTGATAAAATGATCGAAAGAAAGTCGATCACTTTCATCAGTTTTCGAATTTCTAACTGTATTTCGTCGTTTGAAACTCTTCAATCGAAGATTGTCAATTAAACTATTTTTCGATTGTAAATTCTCCACTCGAACATTTGGCAACGATCGTTTAGGTAAAATTAAACGAACTCGATCATATGATCCTGATCGATGGAATGATAATTTCCTGGGAAGAATAATAGAAGAAATATGAGATTGATCCGATATCTTCCGATTAGTTATCGTTGCATATGTAGTTGAATGACGGAAAATTGAATTATTATTATTATTTGATGTGACAATGGGTGGGGTACCAGTCGATGCATTTGATGATATTGTAGTAGTAGTTAATTGGAGATGATTATCATTCTCAATATCATTCCCAATCATCTTCTTCAGAAATGGTGTTCGTAATTGTTGTTGATGTTTTTGTTGTTTTTTTGTTTTGAATTTTGATGGAATATTCGTTCGATTTGTGGTGGTAAAAAGTCGTTTACGGAAACTGGGTTTCTCACTAGACGATCGATTATTTTCCGTTTCGTTATGGAAACAACTATCACGAGCTTGATTGAAATCGACGATCTGATTCATTGGCGTTTCCGTCATAAGAGAATTTCTGGTAATGACAGCTTTATTTTGGAGCATTGATTGAAATAATGATTCTCGTTTTAACATTCTCGCATTTAATGGATCATCATTTAATAAAGAGAAACGAGATGCTGTTACTCTCGCACCTCGACTCTTCGCTAAATATTGATTATGTCTAGCATTATGATTAATAAATGTTGATAAGAATCGAACACTCACATTAAATTTTTTTAATTTTGAATTTGATTCTTGAACAATTCGCCGTTTATCAGCATGATATCTTTTCGATGATTTCGAGATGAGTTCAATGGCGAGATAATGATTTGAATTATATTGGAAATGACTAGAAATGTCAATATTCTTCAAATTTGGTTGATTAACGACCATATTCGTTGTTGATGTGGAAGTGACAGAAGTGGTTGGACATAAAGTATCAGGTAATAATGATGTAGTACTCATTCGATAGAGACCGGCTACCCAAATATCTTCCCAACTCGTTAATTCAGTGATAGAATATTCTGCTCCAAATAACGATAAATATTGAAGGATGTTATTAAACGAAACATCTTTCACTGAAATTGCTGTGTAGTAAAGTTTCTTTAACCACATCATTCGCTCCACGTCCAACATGGCACGTGTGTGTCGTTGTTGAATGTGAAGTGTAATCAATTTCAAACTAGACAACCAAATATCGATAGTATTATTCGGCATCATGATATGGAGTGCTTTATTATCATGAAGAAGACAACCGAAAGTTATACAAATACATTGTGAAATGGAGAAATCTTTATGGTTAATTCTTTCATTATCATCGGAAATGCGACGATGGAATGAAGTGGAAATGGTTGGACGAAATAAAAGAAGATTGGAGAAATTATGATTATTATACGTCTGCATATACTTCTCACATTGAGTACAAATTTCGATGGATTTAACACAAATCAAATTGATATAACCAAATCGTTCATTCGTCAAATATTCTCCATCATTCTTCTTCGCATGTCTCTTATACGTCGAACATTTTGTCGCCACACTCAAACTGTTATGATGGGCATGCATCAAATTTATACTGTTGTTATTATTATTTAATTTATTTTTATTAATTTTAAATTTTCGTTTTTTCAAATTGGTGAGTTGAATAGAATTATTCGTTTGACCTGAATAATTCCATTTCTCTTTCGTTTTATTCTCTTGATCATCTAACGATTTCTCATTTTTCTCAGTCACATTCGATGATTTCAATTGCATCGCTATTTTGATAACGTTGGCTGATGTTCGAAATAAATTCTTTCGAGTTCCGGTGGTGGTGGGAGGAGGAACGGTGACTGGAATTGGAGATGGTGTAGTTTTACGAGAAGGAGATTTGGGAGAAATTGGTAAATTTGTTTGATCAGATTCATTCGTTTTTCTTGAAGATGGTTCTTTCTTCGATAATGGTGATCGTTTACGGTTATCGATATCATCGAATTGTAAAGAAGATTTCGATCGACTACTTCTCATTTCGAATGAATCACGAAAATTTATTTGTTGAGATGAGAGCCAAGGTAAAATCTCCCAAACGATGGCTTCATTATCATGATCAATTTTCACATTCACCAATTTCGTACTACTCATCGTACTATTCAATTGTTTGGGATCGGTGGATATTGATGATTCTTTCTCATTGAAAGTTGAGAGGAAAGTATTAGAAAATGGAGAAATTCGTTTCATATTAATAATATCTGTCTTAATATCAGTCTTGCTAAGATTCGTCATGAAATTCATTCCAGTCGCCGCCTCATCTCGATAGATGATAAGAGCAGAAGTTCCCATATATAAAAGCATCAGATGAAATTGAGAGAGATGGTCAAAATCGAAAAATTTCACACTGAAATCTTCTTTCAATTTGGATTGTTTCGATCGTTTCTCGTCTGATTGACGATTATCTAGAAACGTTTGATGATCGTCTATCATTCTTAATGTAGATTCGATCGATTTCATTTTGTCAGATGATAATACACCAGCAGCCATGGTGGGAAAAGCATATTCTTCCAAATAGTTCAATTTGTCATCAGTAGAAGAATCAGGATGATGGAATCGGGGAAGGAAAACTGGTTCGTTCAATCGAGTAATTCGAAATAAATCATATAAAATGACTGAAGTGAATGGAATAACATTAATTTTTTCTGTAGTTGGAGAACGTGGTAACATATCATAATCCAATTTCATTAAGGAGAACATTTTCTTCACATTAATCACATCGAGAACAATGAAGAAATAATTTAAAAGAAATCGAATCTCTTCAATCTCCTTCCAATAAAGATTAAATTGGAATTTCAATTTTGGAGAAAATAAAAGACATAATAATATCTCAACGACAATACGATAATTTCCCAAATAAAACGACGACCACATAAATCGAGAAATTGCGAGAATTGTGTGCATATTATCGTCGAGTGTCATCGAAAGGAAATTTGATGAAGTTGACGATGTGGAAGTAGAAGAAATTGTTTGATTAATATTTGGTGGGGGATTTCCAGTTGTTGTTGTTGTTGAAGTGGAGGATGATGACGGATTATTAACGGTTGATGGAGATGTTGCCATCGTTTGAAGGAGAAGATCTTCGATCCAATTATTCACTTCACGATATTCGATGACATATTGAGCAATTCGAAAAAAATAATATTTCTTCGATTCCTCATCACAATTATTCTCATTATTCGACTCTTGTTGTTGTTGTTGTTGGAGAGCTTGACAGAAATAATAAATATCTTTTTTTCCATTATCCATTTGTTCGCAAAAGGCGAAAAAATCGCCAATGTAAAGAATGAAATATAAATAATCGTTTGAGGATGTCATGTGGAAAGTGGAAGAATAGAGACGATGGAGAATCATTGCCATCTCTTCGGGAAAATCGATTAACATCGATCGAGAATTATATAAAATGAATCGAAATTGTTGAGCGAAATTGAGGATAGATCGAATATAATCGAAATTCGGATTAGTCTTCATATCCAAATCAAAATAAACGTTCGAATGTTGTGCTTTGATTCGGAGTAATTCCTGTTGTAACATATAATAGACGAAATTCTGTATGTCATTCATGAAAATATAAAGATGATACATTTGATAGAAGAGTTTGAGAGAGAATTCCACATTGACCGAATGAGACAAATATAAATAAATATCGAAATAATCATATGGCAATTTAATTGATGATGGCGATTTGAGAAATACGAATGAATTGACATCGAACGGATGAGGATAAAGTGCGTTCCGATTATATAATAAATTCCTCCATTGCTCATTGTGATAATTGAACGATTGAGAAGAAATCTTTCGACGAGCGTTCGTTATAATCGTATTACCAAAATTCGATTTCTTATTTGAAACGATATGTTGGAAAGTGGTAGAGGTGGTGGGAATAAATGCTGACGACGGTTTCCGATGTCCGACATTATCGATATTCATAATTTGTGAAAGGACATGATGAAGACATTCAAATGAATCACCTTTATCTTGCATCGATAACTTACAAATATAATAATCTTCATTATCATCACGAAGTGAGAAATCGATTTGAAAATCTATCGATTGAAATCTCGTCGTCTTCACCAAATTCTTTTGTTTATATCGATTAAAATAATTTTTGATGTAACGATTCTCCAACAAGAATATTTTCATATCCGTTCCATTTCCACTCTCCTTTCCATGATTCTCATCTCCACTTTGTTTCGATTTCCGCAAAATTTGAGTTTGTTGTTGTTGTTGTTGTTGTGATTGTTGTTGTTGAGTTACTTTATTAATTTGAAGAGATTTCCATCGACTCTGTTTCGTATTCGACAATTGATATTGTTGTTGAGGATGTTGTTGTTGTTGTTGTTGGGGAATGTCGTTGGAACAAAGACGAGAAATGATCGTCCATCGTTTTAGTGATGCAGTGGAAAAACGTTTTAATTCTTGATATGTCTCATTATCGAGAAATGAGAGATAACGATGACCGATCGCTAATAATCGAGGAGAGGAACGAGATGTACGTCCCAATTCTAAAACATTAAATAAACGACAACCATATGATGGTAAATTTTCGAATGTTCTCACATACACCTCCAACATCTTCTCCACGTTATTATAGTAACGTGAATGCCACAACTTCTCTTTCTTCTCTCCAATCAAATTTAACATATTTGAAATTTGTTTTTGATTTTGACATAAATTCGTCAATTTCAATTCATCCACATTATCCTCCGACAAATGACTTTGTTGTTGTTGTTGTTGGGATTGTTGTGATTGTTGTTGTTGTATATTATTGTCTCCAACTTGTCGATGGATATGATCATTACTTCGATGTTTCTTTAAACTTCTATTTGAATTTGACGACATTCTCTGAGAGGCGATAAGTGACGAATGATTTCTTGGAAATTTCTTCAACGATTTAAATCGATTACTTTGTCCAGATGATTTTGTTGAATTTCGATTATTTCCATTCGGAAATAATGGTGGCCAACAACACGCATAAATATTCTTAAGAGAAAATGGTTTCCTATTCGATTTCTTATATTTTCGATTTAAATCATTCATTCGTCCCTCAATCTTCGTATTGATTCCATGACTACTTTTCCTGCCACGTAGAAGTGCATCGATATGTAATTGCATCGCTGACAAAGTAGCAAATTCATCTCGACTACACGGGACGGAACCGGTCAATAATGACGTGCGAAGTTCATTATAAATTTTATGATTAAATTGAAAATTCTTTTTTTTCTCTTCGTCATTCTTCGATTGATTTGATGATGTAATATGTTTCTTCGAGATCCGTTCCAAACATAACGACAACTTATTCCACAATTCGAAATCGTCGAACTCTTCTTTGATTTGTTCGATTCTCACTTTGAACAAATGCAATTCCATCGACCATTCGCCTTGAACATGAATATAATTTGAAATTTCGTCCAAAATTTTCAAAATTATCTCACACACAACTCGTTTTGTCGTTTTGATTTGAGACATGGCCATCTCTAATTGTTCTCTTTCGAATTTTTTCATTTGAGCATCATCATAAATTTGTGATGTTGTTGTTGTTGGTAGTTGTGAGTTTGGACTGAATGTTCGATTACGTCCATCCATTTGAAATGTTCCCAATAAATCATCATTCAATTTATTCGTCGATGAAACGGAAGATGATGACGATCTATTTGAACTTTGAAATTGTTGTTGTTGTTGTTCTTTCTGATGATGATTCGTACCAGCTAAACTGAATCGAGACATGAAATTCTTTTTATTTTCTCCATTCTTCAATTCATTCCGTCTCATAATTGAAGAATTCCGATAATTTATTATATTCCCACCACAATTCGAACCGTTTGATGATAATCGATCATTATTCTCATTCTCCAATTGACCACCATATTGATTCTCTGATAATCTCATTCGATCTTTCTTACTTTTCACTCTCTTCAACAACTTCGATTTCATTTGATGATGTCCTTCACCGATTTTTCTCGTAATTTGCGAATGTTTCAAATACATCGACCGTCGACATTTATTCGTTGACAATTTCAATTTCGATCGATTTAATTCATTTTTTCCTTTCATATTCTCATCATTACTCGTCATTCCACTTTCATCACCATCCAACGGTAACGAATTAGATCGAATGTCTCGTCTCATCGGTAATAATTCCTGTGACAATTTATCGATCGATGACGATTTCCTGATTAATATTATCGGTCTCTTATTCGTATTTGTTGTTGTTAATGTTCCGGCGGTCGCTCGAAATGATGGATTTCTTTTCGATATCGAAGTCGACGTGATCGATGTGGATGATAAGAGAAGTTTCGATGACGACGGTATTGGTATGGGAATTGGGAAAAGAGTATTTTGTTTCATTATCGATCCTTCCGATTCACCATATGATGGTGGTGGTGTTTGAGTTTGATTACTAGTATGAATGACTGACGAGAAGAGATTTGATAATTGATATTTCGAATCAGATTTCGTCGGTTTCTTTTGATTCTTCTTATTATTATTACTAAAATTATTATTATTATTATTATTATTATTATTATTATTGTTATTTAATTGAGTGAGTGGATTGGCGGAAGAATCATCAGTTTTTAAAGTTTGTTTTCGAAAATTCATTTTTCGTTTAATCGAAAATTTATGTTTCTTTTGTGAATGATGATTAATTTGATCAGTCTTATTAAACGTGATATCGGAATGATAGACACAAATATCACTTAAAGAACTACGTCGAGCGTTGAATGTTTGAGGATTTACTTTTAACAATTCTGAGGAATCGACAGTGTCATTCTTCCGATCGTCTTTCATTTCTTTCACTTTAAAAACGGAAAATCGACGATTTGTTGATTTGTTGGAATTCTTCTGTAAAATATTAAATTTTCGATCTTTTCTCGTGGTCGATGGAATGATGGTCTCTCGATTTTGCTTATTCTCCACTTCATTATTCTCCCCACTAATCGTTACTTGAGGTAGAATGAAATCCAATTTCCATTTTTCTGTCGTTTCCAATTTATCATCACTTTGTCGTTTTTGTTGTGGTTTGAAAATGGTGTCTTTATTTTGAATTAATTGTTGATCATCCATCGACGACACGAAAGATAACATCGACGAATTCTCATTTGGCGACATGTCGTTGGCTGGTGAAAGAAATCGAGTGAGTGACGGTTTAAGAGCGGCGGAGAATTTTTTGAAATTATTTGACGTTACATTAATAACAAAGTTTCCACCTTTTTTTTCTCTCAAAAACTTACTATTCTTCTTTTGATTATTTTTCAATTTCTCCCATTTCTGCCATTGAGTTGGTTTAGTTTTAAATTTCAAACCATAATCATATGAAGCTCGACAGAAATTCATCGGAATCGTCGACGAATTCATATTCAATGCACTAAACATATTTGGAGCGAGTGAATTTTTTGCATCATTTCCAAGAATCTGTCGAATCTTCAACATTAAATTCTTTTTTTTTGTAATTAATCCAAATAGATAATGATCAATTAAACGGAAAATTATGATAGGTTGAATGAGACAAGAAAGAAGTCGAATATAATTATCAATTTCATTCCATCGATTATCCATCGCTAAATCGACGAGTGAATGAATGGATTTTTCGATTGTGATCGTATCGAAATAATGGAGAGAGGCAGACATCGATGATATGACTGATGGTGTACCATCAGCAAATGATGGAATTCCGAACGTCATATAATAAATGTAGTCGGTTATGGATAAATTTGAATTGTCAAATTTTTCTCCAAATACTTGTCGTTGTTGTTGATTGATGAGATGTGAAGATAAATAGAAATTTCTTCCACTTGAATTATTGATGATGGAATCGTCGAAGAGGAAAACGCGTCCTAATAATAATTCGGATTTACCTAAATAAACGATACTTTTCGCCGCCAATTGACGAATACAATAAGCATAATGAGTAGTTTGATTAGTCCGATAGAATTCATCGGTTGGTAGAATGAGTTGCATGAGAATATTTAGAATTCCTTTCTGTCGAAGTGAATGATGATTTTGATAATCTTTCGTCGCATTTAAAACAACTTGTAATAATAAACATAATAATTGTGGATCATTATTGGGATCAAGACATTCAAATAATAAATTCGAATTATCATTCGATTCATCTCCACTAAAAATTGATTGTTGGACGATTGAAGCATTGGAAGCAATCGCTAATAATCTCGCTACCATCAATACATAACAATGATGGAGACAAGTAATCGTTCTTTTATTGATTTGACATTTGGGTCTTTTCATTCTTTCAAATCCTCCAACTAAATTGATTCCTTCATTGATCTGTTGGAGGAGTAGTCGAACATTCAATGGTGACATTAAATTATCGAGTGATGTATCGATTGATAAATCGTCACAATAATTCGTATGATGATTCATTACATTATTCAAAGAAGCATTTGGATTTTGTGGGGAATTCTTTCCCAAATTCATAAAATTGAAATATTTCTGATACTCATTCTTCGATAACGTTTCATGACAATAATCAAATTGTTCGTCATTTTTCGTTAAAGGAAACAAATCGACAACATTCATGATCATACTACTCATCTGATTACGACGGAATAATTGTTGATAAGATGAATGTTTACGGAAATATTTATCATATAAATACTTTAAGGACGAACTATTATCACCATCTATTATCGATGGTGTATTCAATTTCGATGATACAGTTCGAGTACTACCAGAGAAGTGATTGATCGATCCGAATGTATCATCATCTTTCGATAATTTCATATTCAAATGATTATTATGAATGATTGTATGATGGTTGAGAGATAATTGATAATCTTTTAATTGGAATGATTCATAATATTTCAATTTCTGTTTCGATTGTTCTCGTTGTCTGATTAAAGAGATGAGATCATTATGATGAGAGAAAGTGAAAATATGACAAAGATTCCATTCTAATATACGATCATATATTCGATTTAATAAATTCAATAATTGGAATCCAATTGATTTATGTTTAATTCCATCGAAATTCAAATATTTCATGAGAATTAGAATTAGTTTGAGAAGAAGCGAAAAAATATGTTTTTCTTGTGACACTTTCAAATAATTGACATCATTCACTTTTTGGTCATATTGAAATTTATTTATCTCAGCTACATTCGTATTATGACACCATTCCACATGAGATTCAATCGTCTGAAATTAAAAAAAAATTAAATTAGAAACTTAAAACAAATTGACAATGAGAAAAAAAAAACTTGAAATATCGAAGTCCAAATTGTGAGGAGACGTTGATTGAAATTTGGGAGATTAATAACGTCATTCTTCTCTTGATTCAATAACACTTCCAAATCATTCTCTAAATTGATGAAGAGATCAACAATGAAAAGGATGTTGTCAGTCGAGATACGGATGGATGGTGAAATGAGATATTCAATGAAATCAAAACATTTCATGATATTCAATAAACGTTTTTGAATTGAATATTGATCGAAATTATTCCGTTGAGGTGATTGTGACATCCATTCTCGTGTATCGTTCGAAGTGGATACGATCAAATTATTCAAATAAACGTTATTGTTATTCTGATTGTTGTTGTTGTTGTTGTTGTTGTTGTTGCTACTGACTTCATTCGAATTAGCGTTAGCTAAAGATCGACGTCGATTATGTTTTCCTTTTCGTTTATGAATCTGCCGCGCCAAAAGAATGTTTGAGAGAAATGAGGATTGCTGTTCAACAACTTCTCCCTCATTCAACACGTTATTATTCATCCGATCAATGACTGGTAATGGCGTTGTTACATTAGTAGCAACTGTCGGCGATGTGCTATGTCTCATATGTTTCCAATTCGATCTCATTTCCTCTTCATCATGGAGGTCGATCGAACCATCCATTAATGTGTCTAAAGAGAATAATATTCACATGTTTTTTCCAGAACAAACAAATTAACTTTCACCATCGATTTTATTCGTGAACGGAATGTTAAATGATTTGATGTGTTTAATGGAATAAACCTAAAAAAATTTGAATAAATTTTTTAATAAATTTTAAAAATAAAAAATTTCTACAAACATATTTATGAGTAATAGACGAATAAGATCGTTGAATGAATGGAAATAAAAATTTATTATGTTTTGGATCCACATTGAAATTCTCCAAAAACTCCATAAAAAAATTGTGTAATATCGATTGAGTCGATAAGAGATGTTGATGCATTGGTAGGAAGAATAATTGGAATTTATTCACATCATTCCATTCTAATGGCATCACTTGAATCTTTCTTTCACGACATAACTCATATCGTTTCCTCAGAAATTGTTCATGATTCACATTCGACATATTACCACCAATCGAATGTTTATTCGTCAACGATTTCTCATTCTCACATAATGTCACAGCTAAATTCGTCGTGTTAATATTGATGTTATTCGGGAATTGATTCGAATTTGTGTTCGTTTGTTGCAAAGCATTCTCACCAACATTATTATTTGAATTCACAGTATTATTATTATTATTACTATTATTGTTATTATTATTATTATTATTATTGTTGTTATTATTGTTATTGTTGTTATTGATGTTATTATTGGTATGTGTTTGAGCAGTGGTAATGAGTGTTGATGGTGGTGATGTGGTGGTGATGACGGGAGTTGTGCATTGAATACTGGAGAATAATTGAACGGCCAAGCGAATTTCACTCAATAACTTAACATAAATTTGTTGTTGTAAGAGAATGAGACGTGGCCATACATCGATAGCTCTATGTTTCTTATAATTGACGTGAGAATACAATCCACGTCCACCACACACTCCATTGATCAAAAGGAGGAAAGTGCTTGCTTCCGATTTCCTCGCTGCCGCTACATGTAAGAGACAATTGTTTCTTATTGGATCAATAATTTGATTAATATCGATCTTTAATCGAAGTATTTGTTCGATGATTGCATATTGATCATAATAGATAGCCATGAATAATGGATGAAGATTAAAGAGACGATCTTTATTATAATAATAATATCCATTATTCTCCTTCACAAGCTTACAATAATTATCATTCTTCGTTAATGGCTCATCGACATCCGTATTGAATAAACGATTATCATTCGACAAATAACTATTGGTATTATTCATATCGGCATAAACTGTCATTCCCGAAATGATACTACTCGTTCCCAAATAATTCTGTTGTCTCATCGAATTATTATTATGCATATTATTCATATTATTATTATTATTATAATTATTGTTATTATTATGACTTGTATGATTGTGAACGGAATCATTACGATTCTCATTATTCGCATGATGATCTTTCAACGCATTTTTCGTATTTCTTATCAATCGATTAGACATCACAATATTTTTAATGAGTTTACTAAAAACTTTCTTCTTTCGATTACCATTATCATTTTTCAAATTAAATTCGAAATTCGTATCTCTAGAATGACGTTGTGATGATTTTCCGTTCGAATTCGAATATTCGTCATGAGCATCTGGAAGGAATTGATCCATATCATCAACGATCGATAACAAATCAAAATTATTCGTTTCACTATTGTCCAAATGGAGAGTGGGTGATAAGTGTAAATCACACCACAATTTTATACACGATAATGATTGATAATTAATAGCGATATGAAAAAGTTGATGGAAGGATTGAAATCGATAAATTTGTTGGAGAATCGTTCGAAATCTTTCGAGAATGAAGAACCAATTCATCTCGGATTTCCTCTCACTCTTCCCAAATTCCTCCAATTCATTCCTCAATGACGGTGAATAAGAGAATCGTAAGAAATCGGCGAATGTCTCATGTTTGGCGATGAGTCGATGAAATATGAAATATACTTTCCAATATCTGAAAATGAATCGTTTCAATTGAGCACTATTATTCGATTTTACACTCGCTACAATCTGTTCATAATCGTTATTGATGATTTGTTGTGTCAATTCGTGAATATGAAGCATTGTCCATTCCTTATTCTTCTCATTATCATTGAACGACCACGTCAGAAACGATTCCATTGATGATTCATTGAAATTGGTGGAAAAGTATTGGAATGATTTCGATTGGAATTTCAAATCAGTTTCTTTCGACGAATTTATCGATGATAATGAAACGGTCGTGCTCGGTGTAAATAACGACGATTTACCACCTTCGATTGTTGTCGTTATTTTATTCGAAGAATTTGTTGATTTCTTTCGGAATGTTGGCGATGAAGTTTTCGTCTGATTTTCAATTAATTTCATCTTACTATTTTTCATATCATCATCAATATCGTCATTCGACCAACCGCTCAAATCACTTTTTGATTTCTTTTCATTTTCTTTCCAATTTAAATCATTAAAATTTTCCGAATCATTTATTACTTCCATTTTCGATATCGGTAAATCAATGCAACTTTCCATCGATTTCTTCTCCGATATTATTTTCTCCTCAATTTCTTTATTTAAATGTCTTCCACTTCCAATTGAATTCTTCTTCTTATTTTCCACAAATTCATTCGTGTTCGTTCTGGTCGCCGAGTGCGAAAATGACGTGATCGATTCATCTTTTGATGAAGCGGAAGATCTGGAACATGACAATGAGGAGGAACGTGAAGAAAAATAATGATTCTTTCTTTTAATCGACGGTACATCACCAGAAGTTGAATCAGACGAAGAATATTGAAATGATGAAGGTGTCTCATACTCCACTGAATCATCCGCATATCGAAGAGAATTGGATGATGTCAATCGAGAGTAAATGGTCAACGAATGATTAAATGAACTGTCTCTATGGAAATCGTTATTTCTCATTCTATTCAAACCATCATCATTTCGTTCATGAATTTGATGGAAGTTGAGAATGAATGAAATGAAGTTCTATTCAAATGAACAAATTCTAATTTATGTTCGATTATGTATATAAGAGAAATGTTGACGAGATGAATGTTATGGAATAAAATAATAAAAAGATAAATCAAATTAAATTCAAATATTTTTTTTCATCATTAACAAATTCTTTTATCAAATCCTCATATGAATGGTGAGAGAGGAAGATTTAAATGATTAAATGAAATTAATTCGAATTATTTGCGAATACTCTCATCGAAAAGAACAATTAATTAAGAAGATGGAATTCGATTGACACGATTCAATCATAAAAGAAGAAGGAAGAGAAGGACGAAATCAACTGACAAATTGGAAGAAGTACACACACTTCAAGTAGTTCCATAGATGATTCGCCATTAATAAAAAGAAAAAAGGAAATGCAAATCTTCGTCAAACATTACATCGAATTAGATGAAAATATTAACGACATCTATGTAATGATATTGGAGGGTAAAGAGGAGCGATGATGGACGAAAAGACGATGATGTTCCAACTAAATAAATTTTGAGAAATATCCAGAGGCAAATCTTCTATTTATGTCGTATGATGGCAGAAAGTCAAATTAAATTTTTTTACGACGATTATTCTTAACTACCATGTCGTCGACGACTGGTGGATAGAGAACGGGAGAATCTTCATCGTCATCGTCGTCATCATCATATCTTTCCATCATCCAATATTTTTCCATCATTTCTCCAATAAATTCATATTCATTTCATGGTTGTGCATATTTGGTGCATGTTGAACATGTATTCCCAATTCGTATGAAGAGGAAACAAAAAGAAAGTCCAATCGACTACAGTTTATTAGAAGGACAATTGGGCGAAGTGTTCGCCCGTTTTCCATATAGATTGACTTGTTTCAATATGAGATTATCCAATTCTCTCAATCTTCAACAAACGAATAACATCGAAATCGAGAATTATGTTATTCAGAATTAAAATTGGAAGTCGGAATTGTAAGAAAATTGCAGATTCTTTTCCGCCCCGCTTCATTCCTACACTACTTCACTTTAGTGATTAGGAAGAAGAAATGGGAAGTGAGGGAGGAGATTAGAGCAATCGTACAAGTGGCAGAAGAAGAAACAGTCACTGACTCGGACACGAGAAGAAATGTGTTAGCGCTTTTTTGTCGTTCAGCCGTCTCGTAATAATGTTGGACTGATATGAAATTGATTGAGATATTTGTATGTTATAAAATTAATTTTTTGTTGTTGTTTCCCCATCCAGGTGTCGGTGTGGGAAAGAGATGTAATTAAGCGACAATATAATTATTATGAAACATTTTGTCCTTTTATTTATTCGCATTCGATTCAGTTTTCTTTTTCCTTCTCCCAATGAGGAGAGTTGTCGGAATTGTGAAGGATGAAATTTGGTGGAAGGGAAATAAAACTCATAGAATATTGTTTATGTTGATGTTGACTATGATGATGATGATGATGATGATGATGATGTTAGTTGTAGTGGAACTAGCTATTAGGAATAGTGGTGAGATGGCGTAAATGATGACTATAATATTTGTTATTCATTCGAGAAAAAATCCCATTTTCTTTCCGTCTGATGGTTAGTAGATGAGTATACATTCTTTCATTCATTCACACGGAATATCAAAGGAATGGGATGATAACAATTCTCTATCAACTAACAACCAACATTTGCATACGAGACAAAAAGTAGTGGGATTTTGTGTAGGAGCGTTGAATGATTAACTTTATAATTGAAACATATTTAGGAATGAGTAGAAGGGAGAATGTGAAGGCGAATGAGAAACGATTGCTTCTTTTCCTCCTCGTTGGAGTCGGGATGATGGAGATGGATGGCACTGACCTCGAATAAGCATAATACATATTTCCTCATCTATTCTATCAAACAGTCGATTCTTTTACGAATCTCTACAATACTCAAGTTGAATGATGTCGCAGAATGGTTAAAGAGAATAATCATTTTTGACAATTCAACTAAATCCCAAATATTTTGCTGATCTATCGAGTTCATGGACATGCCGAACAATAGTAACACCGCATATTGTCTATGTATATGGGTGGACTGATTTCAGTCATGCACATTCACAAAACTTAGGAAAAAAAGGATTCATTCACATACAACAAATATCGTAACGAGATTAAGATAATTAAAATGAGAAAGGAGACAAATAATTTTATCAGCTCCGCACGTAACATCTCATAAATAATCATGTTAATCATCATCCTCATTATCTAATGACAATTGTCAATGTTAGCGGTATATAGATTAGGTAACAGTTGAAAAGTGCCATACAATTGAAGAATGTAGAGAAGTTAATTGATAATGGAAAAGGAAAGGAAGAAAAAGTGGTAATAAATAAATTGATTCATCTCTTCCACACGATTGATGAGTGTCAGTCACATCCACATATTCATCCCCTCAAATGAATGATGTTATATCATCGATAAATAAATCTTGCAATTAATGCATTTCTTAATATAATGTTCCTATAAAACTCATAGAAATCAAAAAAATAAATATAATACTAACTAAATAAAGCAGGGAAATTATCATTGGTATAAGAACACGAACAACAACAACAACAAGGACAACAACAATAACACCTATATTTCCTCCATTAAATAAATTGCATAAATTCATAATTTATGATGTACTTCTCTAATCATTACATGACGATGATGATGATGATGGCAGAATCTGATTATGTTATTTTTATTACTTCTTCACTTGACGATGACGAGGATGGGTGACGATGATATTAGCAGTGGTTTGGATGCAAATAACTGAAGGGAAAGGTTGGAGAATGTTTTTCAGAAAAATATTTCCTCATTACTAATCGATTCTAATACCATGAATCTCTCCACCTAAGGAAAACATTCAGGAAAGGAGAATTGTTCGAAATTGTTTCTCGATAATTCCTCAAGAGAATTCCTCTTTCTTTCGATAGCAAGCAACATTACCTGATTGTTAGAAATGATAAAAGGAAAAAGCATGATTCCCACTAGTCAACTGAACAACAACAAATTCAACAAGAAAAATTAACAGCAAGTTAAGATCAGTCATAAATCAATTTTCTTCATCTCCTTCCGAATGGACTTACGTTCTTCCTATGTTCCTTTTCTCTACTTACACTGGTTTTTCCATTTCGGTCTACGTTTAATCGACGATCTTTACTTCTAAAGCAAATGATGTCTCATGAGCATTTAACCTTGTAATGTCCAAAACTCTAGTTATTTATAACTATGCTCATTTAAACATCATACATGTTCTCAACACTCAAATATTGTAACATTATGACAAAAACAATTGTCTCATCAATAAACGAACGTAGTGCTAGATCCAATATTTCAGTTATATTCCATTTAAAGATTCCACTGATTCCTCATACGAAAAAAGATACTAACAACTCCTTACATTAACAACATTGTAAGTTCAACTCCTTTAACTTGACGGAAAAAGTTTCAAGACCAACTTTTACTACTCTACAATGTAGAGTCTACATTGTAGATTCTACAAAACTAGTCATTTCCTCATCCATTTTCTCCATAATGAAACATTCCACATCTTTCATTTTTCTTTCGGTAATAACCTCACTCAAATTATATAACATGAATAAAAATATAATCAATAAAAATTTGTAAATTTTTAATTAATTCTTAACATTGTATTTCTACAAATGGAAAATATTCTAATGTATACATCTTTTTTGTCTGTAACTGTTTTATCTACTGTCCTAAACTAAAGAAAGATGTTGTTCTTCGAAATACGTAAAACTTTATGAATATTATAAAACAGTAAATATATCAGTGTTTGAGATTAGAAAAGTATCATATTTATCCTTCCTGAAACCATCGTTAGTAAAGGAAGGCTTTCGTACATTAAAGCAAACATGTTCAACTGATAGTGAACATTGGAAGGAGAATTTGTGTTATTACACAGAAGTATATAGAAAATTCAATATCTTCGAAACTGGTTATGCTTGACAGACACATATTTCATGAATTTCACATATTTTTTGAAGATATTCTTCAAAATCCAATACCGATATTTCTCCTATATGTATTTATGTAAATCTTGAAACGTTTAAAAATTGTTTGCGCGTGCGTAGCACAGTGGTCTACGCATGTTCTATGCATAGTTGCGGAATAACGTACCCTGCATCTCGATAGAGTTATAATGGGATATGCGCATCGCGGCTATGCACGTTCCCAACGCCACAACGATGGGACACATCATAAGTATAAAAAATATTAATATAAAACTACTCAATGGAATATTTTATTCAAATTATCATACCAAGTTTTTGAGCAAACTAAATAAATTAGTGTCCTTAAAATGCTCGCATAAAAAGTTCGTAATTAAGAATAGAGTATCATATGAAATAAAAAAGCCAAAACTCTGGTGTTAATTTATTTTATTTACGATCATTTTATTAAATTTAAATTAATTTAAATAATTTTAATCCATTCCCACCATACATAAGATTTTTAAAGATTATTTGATGAACTTATGAACTTATCATTCCTCTTCATTATATCACCGATCAATATTCATATTATACTACTTTGTCGAACAACTTACTAAAAACTTCTTCTGGAATAGATTTCGATTATTTGACCATCATAATTTATTTTTATAATGAAATTTTTTACTTTATGATTATGAAATATCCATTATACAATGTCGTACAGAATATATGATACGAATTTACGTTAGAAATTGGTCGAAGAATTTACGTTCGAGGAAAAATGCTATGATGAAAAAGAACTAGTGAATAATTTGGAGAACAGAAGATAAACGGAAATAAGTAGCCTGTTGGCTGAAAAACTTTCGATGTGTGCGAACGTGTGATCTGTGAATAACTGTTATAATAGCTTGCATTATTACGGATAGAAATATTGAACTTGAATAGTAAGAATATCGCATGGCTAATGTATAATGATTTCATATCAGGAAACGGAAATAATAAATTAGTTCATTCATAAATATTTCTAATTTAATTTGTTCATTTCTAACATATAATTCATTCTTCCATTGATGAGTGAAAAATAGTCTGTTTATTATTTAACAAATTTTCACATCAACGAACCGTATCTTTTGATATTGGGCAACAGTGCATTTCTCGATAACATACATCTCCACATGAATTAGAGTTATTGATATTGACTTTTATTTCATTCACTTAACACCTGGTGACCATTCGCCTTCTTTTATTTCATTAGATTAATGGAAAATCATAAATTTCCAGAGTTATCACACGAGAAGAAAACTTAAAAAATATTTACCCAAATACGTGTATCGTCAGTCGGCCAAATACTAAGGAAAAATGTCATTAATTTACATCAGACGTTTTCGAACATTATTTATCTATAAGAAAAAATACTAAATAATGATTAAAAATTGTAAGTAAAGTTCAAAATTATGATATATTTCTATGAATCGAAAATTGAGCAATTTTCATTTTTGTTATTCTTCTACATTTTTTCAAGTCTTTTTTTTAATCCACAAAATTGTTGTTAAATAATAAATTTAATATCCGGGGGATTGTCGTTTTTTATTACCATGATTCGTTATGTTTCATTTAAATCATTAATATTATTCAAATTTAATGATGGTGATCTGTTCCAGCATGAAATCTTCTAGCTTGTTTTCGTATTAAAATTCTTTTGCTTGCTTTGATAATCCACTTCGGGCATATTATTCTCGAATCTAGGCAATTTACCTCGTCCTACTAGTCTATTAAGTTAGAATTTCAGTCTGGGATTAAACTTTTCAATATATCGTCGTTTCTTTTCTGAATTGACCGAATAACAGTAAACTATTTCAACATGTTACATACGTAGTCGAAATTTTAATCTTTTGATAAAGTATTATAATTATAATCTTATGAATTCGTTGTTCACTGTCTATACCCGTTTCATATTCATTTTTGCTCGTTTTAATTCTTATGGCTTTCAAGAATATGATCTATATACACAGCGATTTTGCCACTATTTGTAAACCATTTTTATTAAAAACGGTGATGTAACTATTTTTTTAAAATTTTTAACAACAATCTTCACTACGGTATACATAAAATCACTATTTTATGGGTTAAAAAATATGGTAGCTAAATTACCGTGATTCAATTTTTCTTCTATTGATAAATAATGTTACTCGTAAATTTTCGATTTGCTTATAAGTCTACCGTAATTATAATTGTTACGTCATAAACTTTATATACATAGATTGATAATTAAAATAAAATGCGCATTGTAAAAACCGGGAAAAACGTCAATACTTTTCAAATGGCTAAAATTCGTTCTGTTAATGTCTGAAAATAATTATATCTTACCAATATATCTTTTTCTGTAATTATTATTCGTTACAGTTGCCTTCTTCCTTAGAAACCGTCCGTTCTACTATCAATAATTTTAACTTCTCCTCATTCATTCCTGTTTCCCTACGATCTAATGTGGATCAGCCTAAAACCCTTATATCTACAGATTCTTCAGTCGAGTTATTTCGTTTACTTTTTAATTTACCCCGATGGGATTTGTTGTATTAATTTAGAAATGTAGATTAAATACATAGTTTCATTTCAATTTCTAATGAAAATTTAAAAAAAAATATGGAGATGCCGGGTATCGATCCCGGTACCTCTTACATGCTAAGCAAGCGCTCTACCATTTGAGCTACATCCCCATATTTAAGTGTCCACTTATCGATAT
>JALJEE010000770.1:0-12289 GCA_023231475.1 Seison nebaliae
TTGGGGTAAACTTCTTCTCGATCGTTCCAAATATGCTCTTCAAATTGAAAATTGACGTTCGTTTCTTTTTATTCTGAATATTTGTTTGAGATAAGGAACTGATAAGACTAAAACGCTTCTTTTTCTTTATAGGTGTGCGAAATAAATACATTTTATAAGTGATTTATCAGATTTGCAGAATTTTTGAAAAATGAACATCTTCAATTCCGTAAATTATGATGATTTCTAATCGTATGTTTATGCAAATTTTATTCTCTATTCTGACAGAATGTTAATTCCGAGCTCATATCTACAATTAGATCGTATCCAAAATGATTTGTCTTATGATGTGCAATTAACGTATGTGTTTGAAGATTCATTTATTACCATTCAAGAGTTTTCTATGGTAATTGTTGTAGTTTCTTGATAGTATCGTTAAATGTTCATATCGTTCATTTTCAGTAATGTTACCTGAAAGTATGAAAACATGTTTTATTTTCATAAGTAACTTATTCCTGAACATGGCAAAAAACTTCAAAAACCTACATTAATATGCTTTTTAACAAAACTTTATGTAAGTGAATATGTAATAACTAAATAATAACCAATCGAAAATGACATCTTGTTTTTATGGAAAAATCGATGAAGTTTTGCAGTTATTACAATGCAGAAGTTCACGGGTATTTTTTGGTTTCCATTTTCGCAATTGGTCAAATTGGAAGTTTGCAATAACTTCGCTTTCGCTACTATACTTACATTGGACGTAATATCTTTTAAGATGTTGTCATTTTCTATCTTTACATTACCTCTAATTTCCTTTTTGTTCTTTATCGTCACAATGTGAATGTGAATGGAAGGTTTAAGTAAAGTTTTTTCTTCATGATTCAATTTCCGTTCAATTACACTGGAACCGTATGATTATCTTTTATTATAGATTATTATTATTATTCTCCAGCAATTTTCTTTCTAGCAAACTTGAAATAGAAATTTATGGTTATAGGCTACTAAAATGCACTCGTTCACTCAACATAAAGGTATCAATCTCTATTAAATATAGTGAGTAAAATCACCAGCATTCACATCCGTTCCATTTAGAAAAAAGATTCAACATTTGAGAATGTAACATGAAATTTGAGTTTCCCCAAGTTCGTTAGTGAATAAATAGCTTCTTATATCAGGAATATTCGAGTTTTTTGAAAATGTAAACAGCAGCAACACAAATAATATGTTTGACCCTTCTACATTTATCTACATATAAGTTTCGGATTCGAACTATTCCTTTGGACAAAGTTCGTTTTTTAATAGTTTGGAACTAATTGACAAATATGATGATCGAAAAATGATTGAAACTGATAATGGGAAACTAAGTGAAAAAAGGAAGACACTTAGGGATCAATATTATGAATATTAATCATCTCTGCGATGATATGACATGATATTTTGTCTAAATTTAGACAAAACATAAGAAAACTTCCAATGAATATTTTCATATAATATGTTTTATAAATAAATAAACAATTAGATAAATTTTTATTTACAATTTACATAAGTAATTTCTAATATCATTACTTAAGTGAGATTAAATTAGGTTTTTAATTCGTTCCTTTTTTGTCATAATCCAATTTTGTTTAATGTTTTTAGAGATTCTATATATAAATGAATGGAAGAAATGTCATACTCCATCATAACTCGAACGATTATTACTCGAAATCATAATAAATTTTGAAAATTTCCGGGTTTTTTGTCCGTAATTTTTATTTTATTTACAGTGTCTCTTAAGTCCCGTAAATCTTTTGACCAACAGTTTGATTCTCTCCACAGAAGTGAGAGCATTGTAGAAATTGTCATGAAATTATGGTCGTTATGTATATCATTAAATATTAAGAGAAAATATTGTCGTCGATTTGGGTATTATTCATACCCAAACATGGAAAGACTGGTATTATTCCTACCAGAAATTTACTATTAAAAATTTAATTTTCACAATCGCAGAATTCAAACTTGGTCATTCCTACATTTTTCTTTTTTTCCAAAAATTTTCTAATTAACTCATGAATGCAACATCATATACTGCAACTGTTTAACGATAATGGCACGTACGTTGTTTGTTGAATGATATTAAATGACTACTGTGATTGTCAGCAGTATGGAAAAAGTTGAACCTTTGAAAGAAATTTTTTCATATTTCCAGGAAAAAATATTTTTCTCACGAAAGATATATATATATCTTTGGTAGAAGAAGTTAATAAGTCGAAGTTATAATGTGACTACGTCAAGATATTGAGAATGAAGAATTTAGGGATTTTTTTCGGTTCTTCTTAAGTTTTCTCTAACGCTTGAACTTATGTTGAGAATATTGTTATCAACAATAAACTATAATAGAATGTTGTCAGTAACAATTCAAATAATTGACATAATATTTTTCTTTCAAGTAATTCTTCAACGCATGTTAGTTATAAATGATGTTAAGTTAATTGAATTATTATCAATGTCCTTTCCAATTAGAAAGGTTATTAATAATTTTCAAGTTACATCAAAAAAATCGTTTATGTGCGAACGACTAGAATGTGAATTTCTGAAAGAAATAATAATGGCGAGTTAAATCAAGTTGAACATGTAAACTAATATACAGGTAATAGAAATAATGATTTAACAATTAACCAAATGTTTCAATATTTCGATATTCAGTTGCCAAGTTATTGTTACCATGATGACGCAGGGGGGAACAATTCGAATAAAGATCCTGAATGATTACCCTCGTTGTAACAGACGTGTTTCCAATCGTTCAATTATAGTTCGACACTCAACAACACAAAAGATGAATGTTAGCAGGGAAATTCTCTTTATATGCCATAGATAAAGAACTGATCCCGCAGTCTTTCCATTTCTCATGTTTATCAAATATTCGCATATATGTACCATGTGCGTCAAGTGGAGCCATCAACTGTGAGTTTCCTGAACTAATTCGGACGTAACTGAATGAGTCGAGTGTGTTGAAGCCTTTTACATTGTTCAATTGTCAATGTAATCGAATAATGATGTAAGTGAAAATTCCTCGAACACAAAACATATCAAGTTCATTAATTGAATTGACGATATATATTAGATTATGAATCTTTTATCATTTTCATATGTACATCGCAATATCATTGAAGCATTCAACTTCTTTTTATAAAAACCGTATAGGATTATTTAATGCGAAAAAAATTCTTTTTTCTAATCTCAAGTTATTATATTTTACGAAAATCGCTTAAGGAATCATCTGAATTTTTCCTCATTTTCTTAAACACAATTTCGCAAACAGTTCGATTACATTCGAGCATTATTCCCTATCGCATTTCTACACTTTGTCTGAAGTCTTTTACTTAATATCAATGCTGAATAAAAGGATCGTAAAAATAAACTTCCTTTTCCAACATACATTCGTAGGAATCCGCGAAATTTCAATGACAATAATGTTCAGTTTCTGTTGTTGCTTCTTTCGTTTTCCATTTTTCTAACTATATTCCGACTCGAATTCATTTCTAACCGGATTCATTTGAAAAGATTCTCGATACTCATTTCGTACGTTTCCGTTTGGACGGTGACTTGAAATCCGAATAATATTTATAATCAATTGATAACTGACAATGGATTTTATTTGGTATATGGTGTTCCATATAGTAAATTTATTACTAATCAGTAATTATAATATTTATACTTGTGCGAATTTGTAGAAATTCTCGCTCTTTTTATGCAGAACATTCTCCGGTTGAGCATTCTCTTATCAGTTTTGCAATTGATAATCAGTTAAATTATTTTTATTAAGATTGGTTTCGTAAAAGAGATACAAGGAAAGAATGGGACGTACTTGCGCTCTGTTTAATTGTTCTTTTTGGAATGAAGACTTAAAAAGAGTAGAAGTGTCCAACTACCGGAAGAAAAGAATAAATTTGAGTGAAAGAAGTTGAAGTAATTTATCCATTTATATGTAAATAAACAACTTTCGTACATGTTCGATATTTAATCATTTATCTGAAAATAACATTCGTACGAAAATCAAATTTCTACATGACAGTTAATATACATATTGTTATGTATATGCCTTCATTAAATATGGCTCTTCAAATATGTCGTTCTTTTATAAAATATTTCTACTAATGTTATCGTCAAATTATAATTCTAAATTATTCTGTACATTTTCGCTTTTCCAATTCCGTTTGGAGTAATATGGACAGTTCGGAATGATTAATGTCGGAAAATCTTTTTCCTTACCAACCAAAATTTTCCTTTCCTGTCCTAACAGACACATGTTTGCACAATTGAATGTAAAATAGTTAGAAATGACAGGAAATAATTTCCGTTGAGCTATATCGATAAGAAAAATCATTATGATATAATCCAAAGAAATTCTCTTAAGAAATAGAGTACAATATATCCAATAAATCACATTTCTTCACCTAACAACTTATATGCGACTAATTGCACTAATTACAATTGGAAGCATTTTATTAATTTACTTTCCAATCACAATATTGGAGAAATTGTAAATTAAAGGAGAACCAATTTTATGTGCCATTATTACTTATAAGACCTCTAGTGAGGAAAGTAGTTCGTATATTGTCCGAGTACAAGTTCTCATTAGAAAATTGGAAAACAATATTCATCGAATGCATCTATTATAAGTTCGTTCTAATGCTCTTAAAAGTTTCAAGTAAGACGAAGAAGAGCATAAAAATCATAAGAGAAAATCTGAAAATTTTTCATTTTTGAGAGTTGAATAATAATTTATTGTGTAACAGTTATTGATTTACACATATGGTGAATTTACCAATACCTAATTCATTTTCTCCTTTACATTTCCGTGTTGTTTTTCAATTGTAAACCGATCAAATTTCTAGCAAGAAACTTCTCTAACTACATCGTAATAATGTTGACCAAAAGTTTTTAATACTTCTATTATTTTACAAGTACGTCTCCGTTCTTAATCATTTCCTCGAAAGATATTCTTCTGTTGACTTTGTTGTGAATAAGATTAATTATGTCTGCACAATGTAGACTCTGCAATTATATAGTCCACAATTTAGAGTATTAAAGTATAATGAATCATGGCGACGTACCATTCATTTAAACAGTGGTGTGATAGCGGGATAGAATAATTAAGTCAAAAAATAGTATAAAAACATTGAAAAGTAATAGGGTAATAAACTAGATATGGACAAATTACAACGTGATAAAAACGGTGATTTCGTCATCCATATAGGCTTATCTTCTTTATGTGACAAGATGGAAAATTTTCGAAACCAAAATTATTATTGAAAATTTTTGAAATCTGATGGCGAAATCACCGTTTCTATTGAAATCTATTGGTAAACATAATTCTAATGGGTCACGAAATGTCCGCATTATTGATATTTAGGTGGCAAAATAATATGATGTTGAAATCATTGTGTACCGTGACATAACAACAAAGAGAAGAAAATTGGGAAAGTAGTTGCGCGCGCAACTTTTCTTGCATTGCATATGCCTTTGATTGATATTCAAATGTGATTTTTATGTCTCTGATTTCACAATTTGATGGACGGTATCGATGCTGCATAAGATTATGTGTGGTTGAGAGACTAAGAAGAATAATTAATCATTTGAAATTGGATAATTATTCTATGAATAATAATATTATTTTTCACTAAATTTTCTTTTAATAATAAAATAAATTAAAAAATAAATTGCTTATCACATCCTTTACACAATATTAATGAAACTCATTCTAAAAAAAATATTATTTTCCTTTCCTCCTTTTTTCTCGTTCTATCAATTATATTCTCATGTATTGACTGTTCGTCATCTTCTTTCAATAGCGCATGGAGTAAATACAATTTAAGGGAAATCGTCTCTTTCTCCTTTGCCATCTTTCCAATTTATTCTCCGGTTCGCATTTACGAAAATAATATGAGAGTTATTCATGAAAAAATTGTCTTCAAGTACTCTCACAGAAAGCTGTTGTCCTTCTTCAATACTTCTTTGCACAACGTCGATAGGATGAATCAATTATAATTTTTCTATATATTAGTAATTCCATGTCAATGAATTATTTGTATGCGAAATTTTACTAACATTTAAGTGTTAAATAATTGTGCGCATGCATGACTTTAAATTATTTATGTGACGAAAGAGAATAAAAGAGAATGAACGTAAATGTGTACAAAGTTGCATGTCGTCGATATGTGCACATATACGTGCATAGTTTACTTACGCACTTCTGTCAGTGATTGTGGGTATTGAAATAGAATTGGACATCTTATTCTGTTCTTCCTTATCAGAATACTATTAAAATTATACGTATATCTAACAATTCAGTTGCCTATTTTCATTTTTTACACGAAATTTTATTCAACTCCACATACCATACACTACAATTCACAATCATGGACAATTTTATATATAGAATAAGCTTTAACGTCTCATCAGTCAAACGAACCGTTCAACAATATCTTCATTTATTTATTATAGTTTCGTTTGTTATTTATATTCTTCATCCATACTATGAATTTTATCATAGGAAAATATGCGACCGAGTAAATGATTGGAGAGGTAGTATACATACCATCGACACCACAGTACTATTAACGAACGATTGCATCTTCATCATAATTGTAAGAGGCGAGCGCTACATTCGTTTCGGTAGTTTTTTCCGTCAATTTATTATTTATCCAATTAATCTATTCGTATTATGTTGTGTGTAAATATGTATGGACATTACTCATCTACGAATATGAGTATATGTGTGTATATTTATGTGCATGTGCGCACATGTAAGTATGTATGTATGTATATGTGAATGTATGTGTGTATGTTCGTGTTTGTAGGTTTATAGCATGAAATAATGCTTAATATTACATGTTAATTGAAATTCTTATGAATAGTCATACTCATCTCATGTTGCCTGATTGGAATATTTGATAAGAATCGAAGAATGAAGTTGTCAAAGTATTGTATGATACGGGTGAGAAAATTGAATTTCCTTCCAATTGTTTGCATACAATTATTCCCAACAAACATTTGAATAATGTCCTTTCCTATGCAATCTCTATAGGAAAGTCCATTCGTTTAAGCTAAAGAAATAAAGAGACACATTTCACATCAAAACCTATTAAGAAAATGATTCTATCATGAAAAAATTGTTATGAGATAAATAACAGTTCTAACCTACGTTGTTTTGTGATATTAAGCTTAATCAACTCTTACTTCATGGATGAAGCTTAGAACATTCTTTTCTTTATTTGACTTTTCCTTTCATTGCCACGTCATTCTCAACATTTCGATTGTCCAGTTCCTTTTATTTTTTTCTTCATTTATTACTCCCACTTTTTTTTACCTGCTCTTTCAACGACATTACACGTCGCATTTTCCTCATATAAACACAATCTTCCATCTTCAATTCTTTCATCTCCAGTCGAGATATATTTTTTGCAAATTTTTTTCTAGAATTTTCTGCTTTACATTCCCTCATTGTACTTACTCTATTTATATAACATTTCTCCTTTCCAAAATAGATTTACGATCAAACTCGATTCATTTTTCATAAATTATATTTGATATCAAATCATCCTCAAAGCGAACGATGGCAGATCAATTATCGGAAGAACAAATTGCAGGTTATCATTCTCTTTTCCATTTTATTTTCCTTATCATTATTATTTCCATTTACTAAATATTCATGAGGAAATGTTTGTTGGAGATAGTAGAGAGGAGAATTTCTTTTGTTGATGATGTGCATGTTATGTTAAAAGTGTTAATCTTCCGGGAGGAAAGGAAACGTATTATCGACATTTTGTCGAAATGAAGTCCTTCAATTGTTTCTGATATATGTAGGATGGATAGATTATAATGGAGGATCAGAGTGATCCATACTCATAGAGAATAGTTCCCAGTTTTTTTCATTCTTATAACCATAAATATTTGATATGGAATCATAATGTGTTGCAATGTTTATGAATGGAATGAAATTCATCAAACCAATGAAACAAAATTAACATTATTCTAAATATAGTCTACGTTCTCCTCTTCTATTAAGAAGAAATAGAAATCATTTATTCAAAGTTGGTAGAAATAGTTTCTGAAGCGTTCCTCCGTTCTTTCCTCTCTTAAATCTCCTTACCTTACCAATTGCACATATACTCATCTTAATACTCCGTAATCGGTACTAGTAGAATAAAAGGAAAAACCAATGATAGTATGTGTGAAGTTGATGTCAAAAAATACCGGAAGAAATTTTACGCACTACGTTCTGGAACCATCACATATGTTCTCCATCCTTTAAAATTTTGTTTCCGAACATTCTTGTCCTTATTCTCTCCCTTCTGCTGTAATACGCCGAAACATTTCGATATTTCCTGGTTTACTGGTAAGTTAATTAATTTTAATTCTTCTAACAAAATCAGCTTCATCATAATGAAATCATTATCATTTGAATATCCAACATTTTTTTTCAACATATTTATATTTTGTCTTTTTCAGAATTCAAGGAAGCATTCTCACTGTTCGACAAAGATGGAGATGGCACAATCACCACTAAGGAATTGGGTACCGTCATGAGATCTTTGGGACAAAATCCAACCGAAGCTGAACTTCAGGATATGATAAACGAAGTTGATGCTGATGGAAATGGAACAATCGACTTCCCCGAATTTCTCACAATGATGGCGAAAAAAATGAAAGTTTATTTTTTGAATATCCCTTTACCATATTAACGGTTTCTTTCCAAATAAAAAGGATACTGATTCAGAGGAGGAAATTCGTGAAGCATTCCGCGTCTTCGATAAAGATGGTAATGGTTTCATTTCAGCCGCCGAATTGAGACATGTGATGACAAATCTCGGGGAAAAGTTGACAGACGAGGAAGTTGATGAAATGATTCGTGAAGCTGATATCGATGGTGATGGTCAAGTGAATTACGAAGGTTTAAATTTTATTTTATTTAAAAAACAAACTTTTATATATTTTTCATATGTTTTAAAGAATTCGTTACAATGATGACAACAAAATAAATTATTGAATGATTCTCATGAAAAATGACGAAAATAATAATCAGTTCAACTTTTAAAGATCTATATAATTAACGAATCTTCTTTCTTCTCATGTTTCCTTTCCTCTTTTTTCCCTACAAATTTTGACGACTTTAAATGACGTTCCAATTTATCTTTTTTTACAAACATATACAAACGATACATAGTTAATTGGGAAATTAATTTCATAATTGCCAACTCTCAAAAAATATCCAGTAATTCCACGCACGAAATTACATATTGTTTGTGCAAATTTTTAATAGACGTTCAGCAGATTATCAAGTCACCTCATAATCTCTGAAATGAAAATTCGTTCGATTAAAATAATTAACTTAAGAAGAAGAGAAATGTTATACTTATTAAATACAGCAACATATCGCCAAAACGAACGATGTTTAATGGATTCACTTCTTTGGCAATTTCGTACAAAATGTTCCAAATTGCACTAATTTTTGGAATGCAATTTTATTGATTGTTAATTGTATTTTAGTATATTTTAAACTAACATTATTTTCTCAACTAAATTTTTTATTCCATCATTTTATTCTTTTAATCCTTCACTAACGTAAGTCAATTTTACCTTTTTCCAGATTTGGTGGAAAGTTAATGAAAATTTAAAGTTTCGTAATTCAAAAAACAAAACTTTCTTCCTTCACCAGATTTAACTTTGACTTTTCTTAACATTTTCTCACTATTCCGTTAATCTTTTACTTCTTTCACTCAATTTATATTGACAGATAATTTCATCAAGATTTCATTAATATGCATCCAAATCGAAATCGGATCAATGTAATAAGAGTCATTTTGTCGTCTTTTGTTGCTTTACTTCATTTTCACCATCTCTCTTTTATCACCAATTTTCCAAAAAACGATACCTATATAACAAAAAAGTCATATAAATCATCTTATTATATATTATACAGAGATCAATATAAATATGAATTTTCGTGTGTGACCGTTATCTATTAAAATTTATTTTGTGTTAAATTTCTTCCTTATTCTTAAACTCCAAGTACTAATATTCATGAAATTTCATTCAAAAATTTACTTCCACATAAACAACGAACTAATAACATTTATTTAAATATTTAAATAATCGACAAGAGAAGATCGAATTGTTTGAAAATTACTTCTCCACATTAAAATTCAATTTATTGTTGATATGACACCTTATTGGAATAAAACTACATTAGCGAGCTAGTTTTTCTTAATTTCCTCTTCTGACAAATGGCCGTCATCCTTCTTGTGTTACAGTATATAGTCAAATATTTTCCACGTTTGAAGTAGATCACAGAGGAGTGATAAACATTGGCGATATTGGTGATGTGCTTCGTGCTATGAACTGCGATTTATCGGTTAACGACGAATTGAATATCGTTCAAAAATTCATCGACATTGATAAAGAATTTGTAAATTTTAGTGAATTCTTAAAAATTGTAGATGAACATCTGACAGTTAAATTAAACACAAATTCATGTCAATCATTTTCTAGGCACCAATCCCATATGACGAACTTTGTTCAGCCTTGGTAGTTTTAAATGATATTGGACCTAACGGTGTTTTCAGCGTAGAAGAATTGAAAGATAATTTAATGGATATCGAAACGAATCTAACAGTTCGGGAATTTTACGAAACAATGGAATACTGCGGTTATGGAGATGATAAAAGTCTAATTAATCCCTTAGGTTTTAGATATTTATTGTCTCTTAATACGTATTTTTTAAATCAAAACAGTTTTAAGTCGAGAATTAACTGAGAGACCTTTGATAATAAATAAATGCGATTATTACACTGAATTGAACAGACTGGAGTCTAAGAAAAATGCAGAAGCTAGAGATGGTACTACTTTATATTCCATATCGTCTATGACGTTAAGTAGCACGGATGAAAGCAGTTCAGAAGACTAACTAAACATTCAATAATTAATTCGCCGTGATAACCGTAGTTGAAAATATAAGATAAAGATGGAACTTGAAAATTCTTTGAGTTTCAATTTAATTTAGCCTTTTTTGTTTAGTTTTACTTCTTATTTGTTAGTCGTAGTTATAATTGTCAAGTTTGTTTTAAATCATGGATGATAAATGGAAGAAAAAATTATCAAAAAAAGAATATCACGGTAGTTCTTTTCTTTAGCTATTTTTCTAATTTGAATGATATCTTAAATTTCTTCGAAATAATTAATTTTGATTTCCCAAACGCCTTGAAATTTCTATTGAACTTTTTTCAAATCTCAGACTATAAGGAAGCATTCAAATTGCTTGATGACGACGAAAGTGGCACAATTACTGAAGATGAATTGTTAGAAATAGCTAGAGGTATGCCTGGCGAAGTCACCGAAACCGACTTACAACGGATGATTCATCAGATGGATGCAGATGGTAATGGACAAATTGATTTCGATGAATTCGTCGAGTTCTTTTCAAGGCGAAAAGTTTAACGGATATTTCTAGTTCATGTAATTTTATGTCTTATCATTCAGCATATGTTAAATAAACAACAAGAATTCATCGATACATTTAACATGTTTGACACTAATCACAACGGAAATATCAGTATAAAAGATATGACAAAAGCATTAAAGGCATTGAATGTTTCGAAAGCTGAGGCGAAAGAACTAGTAAAAGAAGCAGACGCTGATGGAAATGGATTTATCGATCTAGACGGTTCATTTTATTAGTTCTACACATATTTTAAATTTCAATATAACACTATTTTAGAATTTATTACATTGATGAAGAACTATATTTGAATTTCGATTACTAATAAATTTATGTACGATACATGATAGTGCAAAAATTGTTCCTTAAAAAATTCATGCATTATTGCTTTAGAATTATCGAGAATTTATTAGGTTTAGGAAATAGATAGTTATAAGTAGTGTTGTTAAGTGAAAGTTCAAAGACTACTAAGCTTAAAAATTTTTAGAAATAGTTCGAGACAATAGTTCGAACTTTTGTAAATCTTAATATTGTGGAAATGGAAGCTAAACATTTAGAAACAACTTAATATAGAAATATTCCTATTAAACAAAACGAATTTACTGTTTCCATTTTAAGCATGTCTTACAATCAAAAACGTTTTCTGGGTTTTTAATTTTTAAAATTATGTCAACTACGCCACCAAATAAGAGAAAACGAACATCTAAAGTTCATCAATTTTTTATTGATACCCCTACTGGAAAGCACTCCATATGCCAATTAGATGATGCAGAAGGACAAAGATGTGGGAAAATAATATCGCAGGTGAAAGCTTCGCACAAAAATCAA
>JALJEE010000809.1:0-32857 GCA_023231475.1 Seison nebaliae
TTACCAAGAATCGGGACGGCAAGATTAGAAACGAATCACGGAAAGACAATCAATGTCCACGTAATAAACGACCATGTGTTGCCATTGATGGGAAGGCAAGACCTGGAAAAATTTGGAGTGCGACTAACATTCGAAGAAAACGAGAAAATCGAAGAGGATTGTACGGAAATATTTTCGAAAGATGATTTTGATTTGGGGCGGATGAAAGATGTTGAGCACAAAATAACATTTCACACTGATTACCAACCTTTTAAAATAAGGAGAAGGAACTTCCCACCATGGAAAGAAGAAGAAATAGAGAGACAAGTCGAAATGATGTTGGATAGGGGAATCATAGAACGATCGGAGTCGGAGTGGAGCAGTGAAGTAGTTTTAGCGAAGAAAGATGGAGGTAAATATCGAGTGTGTGTGGATTATAGGGAGTTAAACAAGCTAACCAAAAAGGATGCTTTTCCGATGCCACGCATATCTGACTTAATAAATCAACTAGGAAGATTTAGATATTTTTCCGTATTAGATCTATCGAAAGGATGGACGAAAGAAGCAGAAAAGGAGTTCGAGCAAATAAAGAAAGAATTATTGAAGGATATCGAACATGGATTTCCACAGGAAGATAAAACATTCGATGTATTTAGCGATGCGTCGCAGACGGCAATTGGAGCAGTATTGGAACAAGAGGGCAAGATGATATCATGTTTTTCGAGAAAACTGAGTACGGCCGAAAGGAATTACGCAACGATTGAGAGAGAAACTTTGGCAATGACGGAGGCGGTAAAAAAATCGCATGAATTTTTAGTGACGAAGAAGTTTAACATATGGACGGATCACAAGCCGTTAACATACATTCGGAAATTTAAACATGGAAATAGCAAAAGGTTGGAAAAATATGCAATGTTCCTTGATGAATACGACTTTAATATTTTCTATCGTCCGGGAAAGAACCACGAAAATGCAGACGCTCTATCAAGAATAGCGTATATTGAAGGTAAATCGGAAGTCGAGAAGTGGCAAGATGAAAATGAGTGGTGCAGGAGATTGACCGACGAACTAAGAGGAGAAGAAGAGATAATAAGAAATGGGCAATCATGGAGACACAATGATGGAGTGATAGAATATTTGATATTGGAGAAATGGTTCACTAATATTCCGGAGGAATATAGCGGAAGTATCAGAACAAATACATGACGAAGACAATGGACATCCGTGCACGGAGGAAGAGAACCTGGAAATGAAATTTCTATTAGACGAATTGGAAACGGGCGAAGATGAAGAGGTAATGCTTAATCGGAACGGCAGCAGAGAGCGAGTAAGGGAGGTAGACGGGGATCGAAACAGAAAGGAGCGAGATAGAGGACAGGTGCGTCTAATTTATAGACGGAAATATGAAAGAATAAAGGATATCGAAAATGATCAGCTAGAGGATGGAAACCCGAAGAAGAAATGGTGTTGGTGCCACACAAGTCAAGGAAGGAAGATGATGGTCGAGTGTGAGAATCAAGAGTGCAACGTAAAATGGTTCCACATTAGTTGTGTCCGGGTGACAAAAAAGGACTTGGCGGGGGACATTAAATGGTTTTGTTCCCCGGAATGCGATCACTATGGGCAATTAAAAATAATGGGGGAGAGGTGGAGCGGTGGTGGCTTAGAAGAGCTAAAGAAGAAGATGAGGAAAGAGAAAGCGAGAGATCAAGAGAAGGGCCTATGTCAAAAAGGAGAGATCGTGTAAAGAAAGTGACGAAGGACTACTATAAAAGAAAAGATCAATTTTATATCTATATATTCATATTTTGTTTTAAGAATAAAGAGAGAAATCAAGTGATACTCGTTACACTATCAATAAAATGTGATTATTAATATTGAGAAGAATCGATTCCAAATCATTATATGATAGTTGAACAACCTTAATTTCCCTAATTTGATATAATTTGAAATCAGTAATATATAATAATAGAATTATATATTATATAGGGTTGATGGACTTGATTAATTTCGAATTAACTTCATTAGAACATTTCTATAGTTCCTGTAGTTTCCATAATCTATTTTCTTGAAAGTTTTTCAATCGAATTCGTAGAATGTTTGGCGTACACTTATAATATTCTTTCATTTATTTTAATTATTTATTTGGTAAAATTTATAAAGAACTTTTTATCATCGAATTATTGTTATTTTTAGTGAAAGATTAAGTGAAATTTGAAAGTTGAGAAGAAGATTCGAAGGAATAATAATAAAGTAAATTTGGTGGTAGAATCAGAATGTCTGATCTCATTTCTCAAATTCAGGAGAAAGTGAATACTTTGGGAGCGATTATGACAAATGCAACGGGTATCATGAAAGAAACGATGCCTATTGGAAGTATGGATAAAGTGATGAATGATTTAATGAAAAGAAGAGGAAAAGCGAAAGCTCTTCGAGAAATGGGCAATCTCTCAAAAAAACATTCAGAAGGGAAGAAGGATGAAGAAATAGAAGACGAAGAAGAACTTGCGAAAAAAATCATCAAACAAAAAATGAAAACGACAATTGATGAAAGAATTAATTCGAATTCAATAATTCAACTTCTTGATCGTGAATTTGGTGATCCTACATATATCGGATTAACGAAAGAACAAGAAGAGAAGATTGAGAAGAACGTTGTCGATTTTTCCGTTCATTTCGGAGTGACTTTCTGTGAGATTGCCGATTTAATTGATCATCTTCCAATCGATAGTGATCTGTCATCGAAAGTGTATTGGGAGAAGTTAAAGGAACATATCGATCAGGACACAGATGCAAATGATGAAATTTTCCAGAAATTATTGAACGATGTGAATAGGGCGAGAAGATTTCTTCTCCTTCTTCAACAACAAGACAATTTGATGACTCATAAAATTCTCGATCTTCAGAAATATATGAATGCAAATTTTATGGATGGTGCTCTACATAAATTCGTATATCATTGTCAGAATGTTAAGAAGAAATAAAAGAAATTATAAAAAGAAATATTATATTTCGAAAAAGTTTCTAAAAACATATTTGATAGAAGAATGGGAAAAGAGAATGAGGAAGTTTTAACGGGATATACGATCGTTCTAAAAGAAAGAAAAAGGTGAAGTTAAAATCATTTTCAATTTCATTTCCTTTTTCTCAATTAGACAAGAATTTCCTTTTAAAAATTAATTAATCACTATTTATCTGTTTGAACATGTTCCAAGTGAATACCGTCATCTCTACCATCGCCATTCCGAAGGATATGACACAAGAATTGAAGAAGTCCCTAAATATTATTGAAATTCAACATTTGTCGGAAGAGGAGAAATATGAAGAAATTGTGAAACATAAAAGTTGCTCTTGAAATTTTTTGGTTGTTTGTTTATTTCATTCCGTTTTCAACATGAGAAGATTCATGTTTAGGCATTCTATGTAGTGTTAATTTCAAAGTAACTAAAGAATTGCTTGGGAAACTTGACCAATTGAAAGTTTCTCTTTGTTTACCTTTGATTTTTTTTCGACAGTATCTTTCTTTCAGGTCGTATCAACGGCGTCTGTAGGAATCGATCACATCGATATTGGAGAATGTCAGAAATTGAATATTGCTGTTGGAAATACTCCAGGTATTTTGGATGATGCTACAGCTAATTTGACGATAGCGCTTCTCTTGGCAGTTTTAAGGTTTTAAGTTCAATTATCAATTGAAATAATGAGGAAATTGAAATGTAGGAGAATACCAGAAGGAATAAATGCGGTAAAAAGTGAAAATGGATGGAAAGCGGCACCTGATATGTTTTGGTTGACGGGCGGAAGTATTACTGGTCGAACAATTGGTATATTAGGAATGGGAAGAATAGGAAAAGCAATTTGTCAACGACTCGTAGGCTTCGCACCGAAGAAGATAATTTACACGAGATCTAATTCTAAACATGTCGTTCAATCGATGTATGATTTGAAGTCGAATTATTTTAATAGTCTCGCTATTCCAATCGAACAATTAGGATCGAATAATGATTTATTTAAATATTCGGATATTCTAATCATTTCTTGTCCTCTCACTGATGAGACGAGGAAATTGGTCAATAAGTTTCTCATTTCTCATCTTCATTTTATTCCTCATTTGAGTTTAAAGGAAGAGTTTAGCAATGATGAAATCGACATCTGTTCTTATAAATATTTCGAGAGGTGGAGTCATCGATCAGGAAGCATTAATCGAAGCACTTAAGATGCGAAGGATCGCTGCAGTCGGTTTAGACGTCTGTTCACCAGAACCGATATCACCATCACATGAATTGGTGAAATTAGATAATTGTGTAATGCTACCACATATCGGATCGGCAGAGGTGGAATGTCGACGAGCGATGATTCGGAAAGCATTAGATACCATCATTCAATACGTTTAAAAAGGTAAGCTTTCTTCATCCATGAGAATGATTTGGTTATAAGAGAATAAAAATTAAAAATAATTAAATTTTTGATTTAAATTATCGAAAGAAAAATTGGAGGGTCGATTAATTGAAGAATTAAAAGAGAAATAAATCGTTTTCCATATTTTTCGTTTTCCGTAAATTGATGAGTGGGAGAGATATGAAACGACGAAAGAGAAATGAGAAGAAATTGAAATTTCTCAATGAGAGATATGGAATTCATTTTTCTGATTCTCTTACTAATTATCTGGTGATTGGGAATATGGGAATGCTTTTCTCTCATTCACGTCAACATGTCTCCGAAGAGATTATTTCAATTTTGAATTCATCACAATTATTAAATGATAACCGTTCAACAACAACAACAACAAGAGAAGAAGAAGAAGAAGATGATAATAATAATAATAAGATAATGATGAAGAAGAAGAATTTGAGAATGGAAGAAATTCAAATAATTATGCCGTTTAATTCACCATATATTCTCATTAAATTTCCAACGGTTGAATTAACCGAATTATTCTTAAATTTCTTAATTCATTCTCGTTACGGATCATTCGTTCATGAAGATGTATGGTTGAATGAAATGAAAGAAAAGAAAAGAAAAAAAGAGAATGTGAGAGAGATAGAGGGATTGAATTTGTTGAGAGAGGTGTTAAAAGATGAGAGAGAAATCGAATGTCTCTGGTCTCTTTTCCTCTTGTCACGAGAGAAACATGTTCAATTGAATAATCGAACTGTCTTACATTTTGGTAAGCGTTTCAATTATTCTGATAATTCTGCCACTACAATCAATGAAGCAATTCCTCAAATTCTCTTAAATCTCATTCGACCTTATTCATCTCAATTGCCTAATCAATGTACGATTAATGCTTATCGATATGGTGATCAAATACCACCACATGTCGATGATGTGAATCATTATGATGGAACGATATTCTCCTTCAGTTTAGGCGAATCAATTTCCATAAACTTCCAATCTATTGAAGATAATTCGAAAAAATTTTCATTAATTCTTCCTAACAATTCCCTTCTGATCATGAGAGGTGATAGTCGATACAAATGGAAACATTCCATCAAAATGGATTATCCACAAAACGTCTTTTCACTTACTCAATATCATGACGAACAATTCAAAAGATTATCATTCACCTTCCGTCGATTTTCTCCAAATATTCCGAATGTTGATTCCGATCTCATTCTTTCTGATCGATTGGCGAGTGTCGTTGAAGAGCGATATGTTCGTGAAGTTTATGAACAAATCGCTTCTCATTTCAGTGATACTCGACATTCGTGGTGGGGAGTAGTTCAACGATTCCTTCAGCGATATCTCAAATATCCTTTTGTCACTCTCATCGATGTGGGTTGTGGAAATGGAAAATATATGAGATGGAAATTGAATGAATTCAATCCCAATTCATTTTATCATCATATCGGAATTGATTTCTCTCGTCAATTATTGAATGAAGCTAAACGAGAAATGTTTGAAGAAAGTGATGATAAATTCACTTGTCATTCATTTGATTTAATTCAAGGTAATTCACTAAATATGTCACTCGTTTCCGGTTGTGGCGATGTGATTATATCAATTGCTGTTCTTCATCACATTTCTACCACACCTCGTCGCATCCAATTTCTTAACGAATTAATGAGATTATTATCGACGGATGGTAAAGCTCTAATTACCGTTTGGTCGAACAATCAACAACATTCGACATATGCGACATGTCACGAATCGAATGAAACGAAACGTCATCAAACAACATCATGTCATGACGATAATGCATCAATGACGGTAAATGAGAAGGCTGAAACGGTTAGAATAATATCGGATGACGGTGCGAAAGAGAGTGAAATATTATTGCCAATTCAAAAAGAGAAGAAATCATTTAATTTCGATGATAATCTCGTACCATGGAAACGGAAAATTACCGAATCATCTTATCAGACATTCCTACGCTATTATCATGTTTTCGAAATGGAAGAGATTTATAATTTAATTAAATTACACAACGAGCAACATCCCAACCGACATATCCACATTAATGATTTATTTTGGGAGGAAGGTAACTGGTGTTTTATTCTCTCTCATTCTAATAAATCCATTTTAATTGGAGGACAAAGATCATTATGAAGAATTTTCTATTGATCGTCATTTGGAAGAATTATTTCATTCTAATGAATTCTTATAAATTATTCATAATTCAATCTCCGTTGGAGGAGGAGAAGATATATAATCGAAATAATGAAAATTAATGGTAGAAGATAATTGTGTTATTTATAGCAAAAAGGAAATGACGAAGAGAATAATAGAATTTATATAGAGTCTATATGATAAATGATAGGTGAATATTTATTATGAAGATTGAAGGACATTAACCGTTTCAATTATTGTTGATTTCATAATCGATAATTTAACATGCCACAACTCTCACTATTATATATGTCATTATTCTTTTTTAAGAGGAATTGAAAGATGTTTTATTCGTCAAATTATTTATAAATCATTTTTCATATATAATCCTCGTTATTCCCTCCCTCCATTCGTTCGTTCGTTCATTTGTCAATGAGAGTGGTGAGAGACAGTTATATTGAAAAAGTGATGATTATAAACGATGATGCTATTATGATAATTTTATGATTTTATTATTTTCATTTCTTCCCATTAAATCTTTCATTTATTACATCTACAATAACGTATCATTCAATCATTCATTCTTTATTGGACAGAAGTTTATTATATTTCTTCAAATCAACATTTTAGCATATATATATATATATATATATATAAATATATACATCTTCCAAATAACATTACCATCACCTCCATCATCACCATCGTAATCATCAATAGGAGATGAATTGTCCGTTTATTTCACGAATTCCCATTGGCATCGTGCGGAGTTATGCACCATTCATCATGAAATTTGCTGTGAAATGTCCATTCATTCGTCGTATGTCATCTGCTGTTATTCCACCATCAGAACCGACGAACAAATCATTAAATTGTGTCGATTGTAAATGTAGAGACGCGGGTGGCGAATTCAATAATTTCACTGAACTGAATTGTCCATATCTGAGGAAATCGATAGATCAATCAGATTGTGAGGAATTAGACGCGGCACAATGTCCATATCTCAATTCAGTATCCGTTCGACAAAAACAAATAAAAGGGAAAGAAGAAATCATTGAAGTGAAGACGATTCCGCGACAACGAGAAGAATCGCCGAACAAATTGATGAGAATGGATCGTCAACTGTCATTCGATTACAAAAATTTATTTGAGAAGAAAATTAATGAGAAGAAAAACGACGATTCTTATCGTGTTTTCCGTCAGATCGATAAGAGAACCGATTCATTTCCATCAGTTTCTCATCACTCCACAAACAAAAACAATAATCAAGTTGTTGTTTGGTGCAGTAACGATTATTTAGGATTGGGTACACATCCATTTGTTCGAGAGAAATCGATTAAAGCCATCGAAGATATTGGAACGAGTTCAGGTGGAACGAGAAATATTTCCGGGACGTTACCTTTACATGTTGAATTAGAGAGATCATTAGCGAATTTGCATGAGAAAGAATCGGCATTACTCTTCACTTCCTGCTACGTCGCTAATGACACGACACTTTACACTTTAGGGAAATTATTACCGAATTGTCAAATTTATTCTGATTCAGGAAATCATGCATCTATGATTCAAGGTATACGGACAAGTGGTACAGAAAAATTCATTTTCCGTCATAACGACCCCCAACATCTCGACGAGTTATTGAAAAAAGTTTAATTTTCTCATATAATTATTTCCTAATTAATTTTAATTTTCTCTTTTTATAAAAGAATGGAAAAGATGGTCGACCGAAAATTGTCGCTTTCGAATCGGTCCATTCAATGGATGGATCTATTTGTCCCATCGAACAAATGTGCGATGTAGCTCATCGTCATGGAGCGATAACGTTCGTAGATGAAGTTCATGCTGTCGGTTTATATGGAAAGAGTGGTGGAGGCATCTCTCAATTATACGATATTCAACAACATTGTGATATTATCACAGGTACGATGGGAAAAGCTTTTGGAAATGTTGGTGGATATATTACTGGTAATTCACTTTTAATCGATGTAATTCGATCTTATGCTTCTGGATTCATTTTCACTACATCATTACCACCATCTGTATTAGCTGGTGGTATTGCTGCTATTAAGATTAGTGGAGGAGCAGAAGGCAGATTATTAAGAGAGAGACATCAGAAAAATGTTGCTTATCTTAAACAACGTTTATGTGTGGATTATGGATTGCCTGTAATTCCTTCAATTTCTCATATTATTCCAGTACATGTTGGTCATCCGAAAATTTGTACTGACATCTGTAATCGATTATATCATAAACATCAGATTTATGTCCAACCTATAAATTATCCAACAGTTGCTAAAGGTGAAGAACGATTACGCCTTGTACCAACACCACTTCATTCGAAGGAGATGATGAATGATTTGTGTGACGCTTTATCAGAATGTTGGTCAAATGTTACAAGTGAAAAGAAAGAGATATCTCAATTCAAACAAAGTGTAATAATGACAAATTAACTAATTTCTCCAAATGATTGACGGAATTAGTCATTGGTTTCCCTTTTTTTCTACATTTTCTTTTTTACTCTTTCGAAAAATACATCGTAAAATTTATTTAAGAAAAAAAACCCGTTTTCTCAATTTTTCTCTAACAATCCTTTCTGTGTGACATCTCGATTTAATACGGTATCGTTCTTCATTTTTTTTTTTCGTTTAAAAAATAATTTTTTATTTATTTTTCTAAAAAACAATATCGGAATTGTTTCTTCTTCAATTAAATCGAATGAACTGAATCAGGAAATAAATAAAGAAAAGGAGGGCAAATATTTCATCAACAATTATCTAAATTCTGATTAGTTGGAGGAGTTGGAGGAGATGTGTTTTGGGGAAAAATAAGAATTGTGAAAAAATGTTGAATGATAATAATGATATCAATCCATCTGTTGGGAATATATTTCAATTAACTAATTTGACGAATTTGTGGAATTTATCGAAAACTGCTGGAAATTTAGCACCGCGACTCTCTTCGATTGCCGCTGATAACATTTGAACTGCATCATCTTCCGATTTATCGAGAGCAAACTTATCCATCACTCTCTTGACAGCGACATGTGGTTCACTTTTAATATCGTGAATATTCGCATCTAACATTAAGGATAAAGCATTGGCGAAATAATTACTATGACTTCGAAGATGGATAAAAGCGGTACAACATAATCGTTTAAATCTCTTAAAATTCTCACTTGATTCACCACCCATCGCATTCACCATATCATTCGTTAAACGCATTGGTGATGGGAAGATTTTTGGATCATGACCCAAAATATATCCATAATCAATATGGAATAAACATCCATCTTTTGTTATGAGTATATTATCTAGATTTCGATCTCCCACCAATAATAGATAAGTGACAAGACCATAACCAGCACAACTGCTAATGTAATTGTTCATCACATTCGAATTGTTATCATGAAGGGAATTTATGTAATTGACTAATGTTCCATCAGGAAATTCAGCTAATGCTTTCGAACTAATAAATTCGACAAATCCTTCTTCTCGATCTGTTGAAATACAACGATAAACTGTCAATTTCAAATCTAATCCTTGATCCAATAATAATCGATCAACGAGACCGATAATTTGGAGAACTAATTGATCTTGTCTCATATCGTCACCAGATTTGTAGAGGACGTTAAATTGTTCGGAATTATTTAAGATGAATGGTAATTTGAATGGAATATTCGCACTATTTATCACTTCCACTTCATCAATTTTTATTCCAACCGCAATCAATTTAGGATCGATAGGGAGATAAACAGGTCGTTGGAATTTCTCCAATTCCTGCTCCTCTTGCAATCGCTTCAATAAGGCGAATCGATCTTGTCGTCCTTTGCGAATATTCTCATTTTTGAGAACATATCGAAAAGATCGTAATTTCTTTATGAATAATTTCTGTTCGTGTAATCGACGACATATACGCCGACCATTCTCACTCGTATGTAAACGTAGAATTAATCGAGTAATGATGACAGCGAAGAGAATGTGCATCTCATCTTCATCATTCAATTTCAATCGTTGAAAAATATTCAATAATTTACCATCACCACTTATCGCTTCTAATGATATTGGTGGTGTATTTGTCTCACTTTTCAATAGATTTTCATTCTCATTATTATCATCATCATCATCATCATTATCATTAGGATTTGTATTGGATTGATTGGATGACATACTTCCATCTTGTTTTAATAGATTGACGAAAATATTCATATTTCCATTAAGTAGAATATCCTCTTCATATGAAGCACCACTCTCAACATGTAAATACCAAAATAAATAATGTGCAATCGATTCATTGACGAATGCTCGTTCGATTAAAAGTGAAGCAAGATCGCTATAATCATTCATATCTCGTTCTTCATATAATTGTTTAATAAAATCATAATTTTCTTTCTTCCCCTCATAATATCGTTGCCAAATCGAACATTCTTTCAAATAAGTTCCTAATAAATCTTTTTTTGTTTCATATCGAATTGCTTGAACTAATTGAAGAAGAAACATTGACAATTCCTCATTCTTCGCTTCACGTAAACGACGAACAGCATATGACCGTGCTTCTTTCGCCGTTTGCATATCACTCCCCAACAATTCCAGAACATCCACCACATCAGGTGCCTTCCATCCTTCCACCAATTCCATTGCACTTGACGCCTCTTCCTCATTCGACCAGATAACGGCACGTAAAAATTTCACAACAGCTCGACCGTCATTAGTGAGATGATGAGCATATTGCCAAATCAACGCTTTATCAGATGTAGTCAATGGAATGAAACAGGATTGAGCAATCAATTTCGTCAATCGTTGTTTCACTGGTGGTGTAACGATCAATGCACGTTGTTGTTTCGAACGATTTAATAAGAGGAATTTCTTCTCAGCATGTGCTGACGCTTCAAGCGTGGGATCTGGTACGAATTCTCTTGTTAAACGAATTGCAGGAAATATGGATGATATTTTATTTTCATTCATCTCATTCGATTTATCTAATCCATCAACTTTCTCATTGAGCGAATTAACAATTTTCGTCACTTTCCTAATATTGGTAATGAGAGATAAGGGATCGCATTTCTTCGAATATGTTGAATGAAATAAATTGTTGACTTGAAGACGTGTAATTCGCTCACTATTATCATCATTCCACGAACTTCCATTAATCGTCATTCCATCCACATCCTCCTTATGTCGTTGATGAGCATTTTGAGTTAATCGATTATAATTATAATTATCATTCTTATTACGTTTTATTGATCGACTATTATTATTCGTATTATACGTCGTCATTATATTCTCTTTATCGTTTGAATTGAACAAATTTTTCGAATTCGAATTCATCGATCGATAATATGATTTGACGAATTTCTTCGAATTTTTATCTCGACTATCATAATCATTCGTTGCATGAAGAGATGATGCTGCAAATTGATCAGCGTACATCACATCTAACAATTTGAATCGACCACTAATATTCTTATCAAAAATTTGACAATTTATCGATTTTTCTGATGGAAGGAAGAAATGTGGAAAATGTAACAACATTGTCCATTTATAATCATTAATATTATTATTCTTATTATCATTTATTGAATGATTCTTATTTAATCGAATGGAATCGGAATTGATTTTATCGCCAATTCTTGAAATCGTTCCTGATTCTTTATGATTTGTTGGTAATTCTTTGAATAATTCACATTTCATGAGATGAGCATGTTTCGATATACTCTTTCCTAATAAAGCATCATACCAAGCTCTTTTCAAATTATTTGATTCATATAAATAATTATCATCAAAACTGGATCTGATACTCGTATCATATGAATGATGACGATGAGATTGACGAGCTGCATGATTCCATGTTCGACGACATAAATTTATTTGGATATCCTCATTCAATTTGAAATCGAATTCATCCGTTTCTTTCATGTTACTCGTTCGTTTCTCATTCGAATTCTTCACACACATCTCAACATCGCCTTGAATGAGTTGATGTCTCTCATTAAATACGTCCACCAACAAAGTCCCGAATGATAATCTATCTTCATTATTATCATCGATCAATCTCGTTAAATTAGAAGAGAAGAATTGAATGAAAATTTTCGCATCCAACGGCAAATCCATATAAGTTAATGGGAAAATTATGTTTTCGTTAAATTCGGCGGATGATTTCAACGTTGTCAACAACGGTTTATACGTCGTGATAATTGGAAGACATAATCGATGATATTCCTTCTCCTCTACTCTCACCAGTTCATTCAATCCCATCATTTCATTCGATAATAATTCTGCTTTCGCATAAACTTCGATTTGGTCATTCTTTTTATTACTCATTCCCATATCGCCAACTCGAATGTTATAGAATGCCTCTCCACTACTCTCATTGGAATTGGCGATGGTTTGAAGGAGAAGATTCGATTCACATTTCCATGAATATAACGTCGATAAACGGAAACGTACATTCAATGGAATATCACACGAACATAAGAATCGATGTTGGGACGATATTGACAATTTCTCTTTGATTGCCTCGACAAATCGATCAGATATATTCTCATCTTTCATAGTCGTCCTTCTCACTCACATTAAAAACAATCACTAAAATTTGGAGAAATGAAACATGAAAAAATAAAAACAAAAGAAAAATTCATTCCTCGACTCTTTTTTCTAGAACCTAGATGTTTCGAAGGAAACAAATCAGATTTTTTCAAAAAACTTTTTTATTTCTTTAAATATTTTGATGAATTCAATTCATTTAATTTCTCATTTAAATCATTCAGACAGAGGAGAAATGATGATAGTTAATGAAATTAAATTCGTCTTTTCTCATTAAAACTCACCAAAAGGAAATTGAACCAAATGACTTATTTTTATCACCTCTACAATTAAATCTCTTTTGAGCATGTGCACAGATGTGGAAGAAGTAGAGAAGTAACTGTAATTATTACCATCCGTTCTCTCAATAAACATTCTTTTATTACCTCCCGTTCTTCTATTGACAAATTTTCCTTGGGAACTCATTTCAAACAATTCTTTCATATATTTCTTTTTATCTTGTAGCTAATATTTTGAATTTCTTTTATCTTCTCAATTATACTCATTTCTCTTCATTGTTAATTTTCCTTTCATTCTATTCATCACCTTAACAACCATCTGAAGCAGTTAGTGAACACTATCATTTTATTTCTAAAGTATTAACAGTTAATGAAGTTTGTCAAGTTATTCAATTCGATTTAATCTAAATGGAGATATCCGAAATTACCGATAAAATGACATTACCATCGGAGAATGAAGAAAGTGAAGTTGATATCTTCAACGATGATCGGTTTCGTGAATATCAACGTCGAACTGATGATAGTCATTTGTTATCGAATCAATTGTTTCTTCTTTACTTCTCCCCCTATGAAAGAAGTAATTTCTTATTCTTCTTCAATCAGATGTGAGAAAGCTGTTAATAATCGTAAAATTATTCGGGAACGCGTCGCAAATAATCCGATTGTCGATCCGCCCAAATTCCCCAAAGAAGTTACTCAAATCTCTTTCTTATTTCACGTAATTTGAATGTCTAGACGATGTCTGAAGGAAGATATGTCCGAGTTACTAAATATTTTGTCATTCGTCATTATTGAAATGTTCTTAAGGAAAATTTTATAATTTTGGCAGAAAGTATTCGTTCGTCACCACCCAATCTAATGCAAACAGAAGTGAAGGAAAGTATTTGGAGACGAACAGCATTAGCTAGTCATGGCTTCCGTCCTGATCACGAAAAAGCACAAGAATTATTTGAAGAAGTCGAAGCCGTTTATATTGAAACGATTAAACATGCTGATAGTTTGCCAATTTTCGTTGGTGAGTCTCTCTTACTAATTAATTAATAGTTTCTCATGTACTTCGACCCGTTGAACTGGTGAAAAAACCGAAAAAAAAATCGTTAATTAATTTTTTAATGTTCTCCCTCATTCAATGACAATTGAACTTTCTTAATTTTCTCAGTAAAACGAAACCGTTCTTGAAACGGGAACGACATAATGATGATAACGATTTCTCCAGTCCATGGCATGCTGAATTTATTCAAGCGAGAACATTTATTTATAAATCGCTCAATTTACTCCATCCGCCAATGGTGAGAACGTTGGAGATGTATCATCGAGATCTGAAAGATATTTATCTCATCGATTTCCCCTCATTAAAGTTCCTCCTTTACATCTCATGACATTATTGTTTCAATTTCTCTCTCCAGTGCTAATAGTCCGATGGATTTGGTAAGATTCCCCAATTTTGTCGGTTTGCAAATTGAGCAATCCGCTGACAAATTGATGGAAGGGTTTTATCGACAAGTTGCCGATTTCGTTGAAACTTATATTGTCAAAATACATGACGATGCTAAACCCAAATTTCTCATTTCATTCGATACGTTGATGAAGAATTTGGTTTGCATTTCTCATCATTCTTTTTAGTTTCATTTTTCTCGCCAGTTAATGGATATGATGAGGAGGACAGTGATGCAATTGGTAGCAATTTTTGAAACAGACGATTGGACAACATTACCGACATTCACTATTGATTTCGCTTGTGATGAAAATGATATTATATTCGATCCGGATGAAGAAGGAATGAAAAAGTTACTACATGGAGTCGTCGAGAAATGTGCGTACTCTCTGAAAGATGTTACGAATTATCATTTCTTATTATTTCCTAACATTTATTCCAGTTGAATCACATCGCCGCTTATTTGAGAGGATCGAGTGAATCGAGTAATTTATGTTTAGCGAAAGATTATATTCAAGAAGCGTTCGATCGTTTGGATAAAGCCACCGAGAAATATTTCAGTAGTGCTAATTCATTCTTAAGAACATTAAGTCTCTTCTTTTTTCTCACTTTACAACAAACTAATTGTATTCGATAGAATTCCGATATAACTATCTCAATAACGGTACGGAGGAAGCGAAAGTTCTGAAATATATCAGTAATCCTAAACATGACTTTGAAGATTTCTCAAGAGTTTCCTTCTTCTTCTTCTTCACTTTTCTTTTTATTATTTCCATTTTCTTTCAGTACATTCTCCACTTTCGCAATTTACAAAAGGAATTACAATTACTTCCATTCTCTCATAAATTGCCGTTGTTGAATATTCACTGTAGTCGATTTAAGAAAGGAATGATTCAGCATGTCGATACTCATATCAACACATTGATTTCGAAGATACATAAGAATCATCAAATCGAATGTAAAACGTTAGAATTACTTTTCAACTCATAGTTCATAGGAAGAGATTCATTCAAAATTCATAAAAATTCCATAGAATTATTAAAGAATTCGAATTGATAAGACGGAAAGCGTTGACACCACCAGAAACAACAGAGGAATTGAATAACGCTACGAAATTTATCGATAAAATTAAAACGAGCACTTTAGGCCAACTCCAACAACGAATTCGAGTTAACAAGTCATTTTTCTTTTCCCTTGCACCATTTCCCCCATTTAGGATGCACAACGTATTATGGTGTTTTTATTGGAACAAAAAATTATTTCAAAAGAAGATGTGGAATTGAATGCTCATCTGATTTCGTGGTTGACAAAAATTATCGATATATTTGATCGAAATGATGAAGTTTGATAAAATTTTTTCTTCGAATGAAAATCTTTATGAAAATTGTTTAGTTGTTCCGCAACGTGAAGAATGCTTACGAGACGATGTTATTGGAAACGAGAGAGAAATTTGGGAATGATCTCGAGAAAATATTTAGGCGAGTAGAAGAATTTGCACAAAATAGCGAAATGGAAATGATGAGACAATATAATGAGGACGCGATTAATTTAAGTAAACGAATTGATGAAGCTCAAGAAACGGTCAATTGGGTGAACCAGGTCACGACTTATTTTGTAGATATTTTTTTATTTTTAACCGACAAAACATTTCAGGAAGAAGAACAATTTAATATGCAAAAGACAGAATATCCATTACTTAATACGATTCGTGTAATGTTGGAACCGTATCTTCGATTATTCAATACCATTCTTCGATGGCAACGAGATGAAAAGAAGTTTTTCCTTTAATTTTATTCGAATAATTTGATGGGATATATCAGATGGTATGATGGTGCGTTCCTAGAATTAAATTCGGAACGTGTCGAAAATGAAGTGGACGATTATTATCATGAAATTTATAAAGTGAACAATATCTTCAAGAATCAAGTGAAGAAGAGAAAATTAGAATTGGAAGCGAAATTGATGGAATTACAAAAGCAGAAAAGTTTCTATCTTTTTCTTTTCTTCTTTTTCATTGTTTGTCGAATGATTTCATCTAAACAACTAATAATTCAATATTAATTATTCTTCTGTGATGATTTTCAAGAGGAAATTCCTCCAGAATTGCGAAGTAAAAAATTTACGGAGACTGTTGGTGAAATGACGGGAAGTGTGTTATCTAATTTAGAGAAATTTAAGGTGAGATCTTGAATGAATGCTTTATTTTCCATATATTCTTCTTGTAATAATTGTGTCGTCACCGAATTGTCTGTTTCCTTCACATTTCTTAAAATTTATTGTCCAATTTCACGTTTGTGGATAGATTTCATATTTTCTTTTTTTTCTAGCACTCAGCTCTCACGAAAGAGAGGAAAGAGAACAATTTATTGATGAATATGGCACTGGCGTTTTCGAATTCTCAGCGAGAATTACGAAAGATATTAAAAGCTTTAAAGTTTAGTAGAAACTCGAAAAAACACGAATTTCTTAGCACATTCCTTAGAATATGTCTGTATCAATTTTTGTTTTGCGATTTAATTTTATTGTTAACTAATCATTTAGCAATTAGTTGAAGTGCCGTCGAATATTAAGTGATTGATGATTCGTTTCGTTTAGGAAAATATTCCAGTTATCCAAATTCTTTGTAATCCCGGAATCCGGGATCGTCATTGGGCTGTCATGTCAGAGATAGCGGGAAGAGATTTGAAACCAGATACTGGAACATCATTAAGGAAAGTTCTCCGAATGGATTTGGATAAACATATGAAGGAATTCGAAGTTGTGAGCGGAAGTGCAACGAAGGAACATAGTTTGGAATGTGCGTTGAAGAAGATGAAAAGTGAATGGGAAGATATGAAATTTAATATTACAACATATCGTGATACGGATTTATATATTTTATCGTCAGTTGACGATATTCAACAAATGTTAGATGACCATATAGTGAAGACACAGACGATGAAAGGATCACCATTCATTAAAGCGTTTGACAAAGAAATCAAAGAATGGGAACAACAATTATTGCTCGTTCAACAAATCATAGACAGTATGTTGAATATGCAGCAACAATGGCTGTATTTGGAACCGATCTTCTCATCGGAAGATATTAATAATCAGATGCCAGCTGAAGGTAAATTATTCCGTATCGTCGACGCCTCCTTCAAAGATATCATGAGCATTTTAGTAGAGAATGATGACGTGTTGAATACGGCACATGTGCCCGGTTTATTCGAACGATTGGAAGAAGGTAATGAAAATTTGGCAACGATAAATAAAGGATTGAATAGTCATTTGGAGAAGAAGAGACTTTACTTTCCACGATTCTTCTTCCTCTCCAATGATGAAATGTTAGAGATTTTATCAGAAACGAAAGATCCGATGAGAGTGCAACCCCATTTGAAGAAGTTGTTCGAAGGAGTAGGAACATTAAAATTTGATGATGATGAAAAGATTCTTGCATTCAATTCACCCGAAGGGGAAATGGTGAAATCCTGTGAAATTATCGATACGAAGAAAGCGAAAGGAGCAGTGGAGAAATGGTTGATCGATGTTGAGCGTGTAATGATTGCTTCATTGAAGGCCATCTTCATTCAAGTTCATGAATCACATATGCATCTGCCATTAGAGGAATGGGTGTCCACTTGGCCCGGTCAATCCATTCTATGTATCTCTCAAATTTATTGGACGTTAGAAGTTGTTGAATCGATGATGGATCCCGCCAATTCATTAGAGTTATTTATTTACTATTTTTTTGGAGTTTATTCAATTTTCTATTTTCGTTTTCTAAAGAAAATATTATCGGAAATTATCAGAACAATTGAACGATATTGTCAATTTGGTACGAGGAAAAGTGCCGAAACAAGTCCGAATCACATTGAGTGCTCTCATTGTTATTGAAGTGCACAATCGAGATGTTGTGAGTGATATGCATGTGAAGAAAGTGTCATCTGCCAACGACTTCAATTGGCTAGCACAATTAAGATATTATTGGATTGATCAAATCGTCAGTGTTCGAATAACGAACGCCACTGTAAAATATTGTTACGAATATTTAGGAAATACGGGAAGGTTGGATTTGTTCACGTTACACTATATTTTCCTATATATTCATTTCAGATTAGTTATCACACCATTAACCGATCGTTGTTATCGGACGTTAATTGGAGCATTTCATTTAAATTTAAATGGTGCACCCGAAGGTCCAGCTGGTACGGGAAAAACTGAAACGACGAAAGATTTAGCGAAGGCGTTAGCTGTCCAATGTGTCGTATTTAATTGTTCGGATGGTTTGGATTATATAGCGATGGGTAAGTTTTTCAAAGGCTTAGCATCATGCGGTGCTTGGGCATGTTTCGACGAGTTTAATCGTATCGATCTGGAAGTGTTGTCAGTAGTCGCTCAACAAATTCTTTCGATTATTCGAGCCGTTCGAGCTAAAGTGACAAAATTCGTCTTCGAAGGAACGGAAATATCGTTAAACCCAAATTGTTATGTTTGTATCACGATGAATCCAGGTTATGCAGGTCGATCCGAGTTACCTGACAATCTAAAAGTTCTATTCAGACCAGTCGCTATGATGGTACCAGATTATGCATTAATTGCAGAAATATCGTTGTATTCTTATGGATTTTTGGAAGCGAGAAGTTTAGCCGTTAAAATTGTGACCGTTTACAAATTATGTTCCGAACAATTATCATCACAATTCCATTATGATTATGGTATGAGAGCCGTAAAATCTGTCTTGTCGGCGTGTGGAAACTTGAAATTGAAGCAACCGTTAATGGATGAGAATTTGTTAATTCTACGTAGTATAATCGATGTGAATCTCCCTAAATTTCTCTCACAGGACGTTCCATTATTTGATGGTATTATCTCCGATTTATTTCCAGGAGTGGAGTTGGAACCGGCCGATTACGAAACGTTTACCCAATATATTCAACAAAGTTGTACGGATCGAAAATGGCAAATGAATAAATTCTTTAAAGAGAAAGTTATCCAGACTTATGAAATGATGGTCGTCCGTCATGGTTTCATGTTGGTAGGCGAACCGTTCAGTGGGAAGACATGTGTGTTGGATATACTTGCTCTGGCATTAAGCCTAGCGAATGAGAATAAAACGGCCGATTTCCAAGAGGACAATGTGAATTATATTGGAATTAATCCCAAATCATTGACAATGGGTCAACTTTATGGTGAATTTGATGCCGTATCTCATGAATGGCGTGATGGCGTTTTAGCAAATAAATTTCGATCTTACGCATCAAATCCATCAGCAGATCGAAAATGGATAGTGTTCGACGGACCAGTGGATGCCGTTTGGATTGAGAATATGAATACCGTTCTTGATGATAATAAGAAACTTTGTTTGATGAGTGGAGAAATTATTCAGATGTCAGCTCCGATGAGTATGATCTTTGAAGTGATGGATCTGTCACAAGCATCACCAGCTACTGTTTCACGTTGTGGTATGATTTATTTGGAAGCGAGTGCACTCGGATACGAAGTTTTGTTACAAAGTTGGGTTCAGAACGAAATGCCAGAATGGATGGAACCGAGTAAACAATTATTTGTGGATTTATGTGATTGGTTAATTCCAGCCGGTGTTCGATTTCTGACAATGATACATGAATGGATATCAGTTAATCCAAGTCATAAAGTAGCATCAATGTTAAGATGGTTAAATTGTGTTGTTCGTATGGCAGAGGAGGCAGTTGGCACCTTCCAACCGTCCCATGTGCCAATTTATTGTGCTGCATTATTTCTATTTAGTTTCGCTCAATCATTCGGAATGTGTGGAGGTATCGATAATCAAATGAAATTCGATACATTCTTTAGGGAGAAAGTAGCAAGTGAAGTTGGTCGACCAGTGGAGAAAGTTGATCCTATGTTTCCTGAAGGGAAACTTGTCCAAGATTTCTATTATGCATGTAAAGGTCGTGGAGCATGGCATCATTGGACGGATCTGATAAAAGGACAAGAAGTTCCATTTGAAAACATTCAAACGATGATCGTTCCCACTATGGATACAGGACGTTGTGAATTTCTGGTGGAATTGGCGATAAAAAATCAACTTCCTCTACTTTTCGTTGGGCCGACTGGCACCGGTAAAAGTACTTATGTGAAAGGCTATCTGATGAATAAATTAAATAGTGAACGAAAGGAGGATGAGCAAGAATTAATCGCTTATTTCCTCAATTTCTCTGCACAAACTACTGCCAACCAAGTTCAAGATATTATCATGTCGAAAATGGATAAACGTCGGAAAGGCGTTTATGGCCCGTCAATGATGAGAAAATCTTTCTTTTTCGTTGATGATTTAAATATGCCACAACCAGAGGTGTATGGCGCTCAACCTCCCATTGAACTAATTCGTCAATTCATTGATCATGGTTACTGGTATGATTTGAAAGATACGACTGATTTATATGTTAAAGATCTTCATTTTTTGGCTGCCATGGGTATACCTGGCGGTGGTCGGAATTTCGTCACATCTCGGTTGTTGAGACATTTCAATGTGATAAATTGTGATGCATTTAATGACGAGACCTTAACAAGAATCTTCCAAACAATGATGACGAAATTCCTTCGACATTATGATTTTTCTTCTGAATACCATCAAGTCGGTCAACATATTATTCAAGCCACATTGAACATATATCGAGAGGCTATCAATAATTTATTGCCCACTCCATCGAAATCTCATTACATTTTCAATCTCCGAGATTTCTCCCGCGTTATTTTGGGAATTTGTCTTATTCGAAAAACGGAAGTTGATCATCGTCGAGTTTTCATTCGTCTCTGGGTACATGAAGTTCTTCGTGTCTTCTATGATCGTTTAACGGATCAAGTCGACAAATCTTGGTTGACATCGGAAATTAATACGAATTTGAGGAAAGTATTCAATGAGAATCTGGATAGTTTATTTGAGTCATTGACAAAAGGAGAATCGTTACAAGAGGAACATTATGATTCTTTAATGTTTGGTGATTATTTGAAACAGGATGTCGAACCGGATGAACGAGTATATGAAGAAGTTCGAAGTTTGGAGAAATTGTCAGAAATCGCCGAACTCTGTCTTATCGAATATAATAATATGCACAAAGCGAAAATGGATCTCGTCATTTTCCAATATGTTCTCCAACATCTATCAAGAATTTGTCGAATTCTAAGAAATCCTGGTGGCAATGCATTATTGGTTGGAGTTGGAGGTAGTGGTAGACAATCTCTCACCAAATTAGCAACATTTATGGCTGGACATAAATTGATGCAATTGGAGATCAGTCAAAATTATGGATTAAACGAATGGCGAGAAGATATTAAGAAAATTTTAATGGAAGCCGGTGCTAAGAATACGGTGACGGTCTTCCTTCTCAGTGACATGCAAATCAAAGAAGAAATATTTTTAGAAGATATCGATTCGTTGTTGAATATTGGAGAAGTGCCGAATATATTCAATGCAGAAGAACGAGGTGAAATTTTAGAAGGAGTAGCGTCAGCTGCTCAAGAAGGTCAAAAGAACCGTGAATTAACACCATTAGAATTATTCGCTTATTTCGTAAAAAGATGTAAAAAGAATCTTCATATATTTCTGGCCTTTTCACCCATCGGTTCTAATTTCCGTTCACGAATTCGTCGATTTCCTTCCATGATCAATTGTTGCACCATCGACTGGTTTCAAGCATGGCCGGAAGATGCCCTACAAAAAGTGGCAGAACGAAGTGTCGAGAAGTTGAATATGAAGGAACAGGAGAAGATTGAAGTGGTGAAAATATGTAAAACATTTCATTTAGATGCACAAAAATTGACGAAACGATTCTTGGACGAACAAGGAAGATACGCTTATGTAACACCGACATCATACCTGGAATTAATTGGTTTATTCTCCAAATTATTAATGTCTAAACAGAATGAATTGATGCTGGGAAAGACGAGATATGTGAATGGTTTGGACAAATTGGCATTTGCAGCCGAACAAATTTCAGAAATGAGAAAGATTGCTCAAGATCTCCAACCGCAATTGGAGAAATCAGCAGAAGAGACGAAAGTGACGTTATTGAATGTACAAGTCGAATCGAAAGCAGCAGAAGAAGTGAAGGAGGTTGTTCTGAAAGAGGAGGCGATAGCGAATGAACAAGCAGCAGAATCACAAGCATTGAAAGAAGCATGCGAATCAGAATTGGCATATGCAATGCCTGCAATGGAAGAAGCCAGTAGAGCACTAAAAGCGTTACGACCCAATGAAGTTGTCATCGTCAAATCGATGACTGCGCCACCTGAACCCGTTAAAGATGTTATGGCTGCCGTTTGTATTTTATTAGGAACACCACCATTAATGATACCGGATCCTGATCGACCAGGTGTAAAACGTGCTGATTATTGGAATCCAGCCAAAAAATTAATGGGCCAATTGGGCGCACAAGGATTTCTTGCCAAATTGACTGAAATGCAAGCGACGGATATCAGTCCAGCAGCCATTGCTAAAGTAAGAAAAGAATATATATCGAAACCGAGTTTCGTTCATGAGAAGATTACAGCGGCATCAACAGCGGCAGCTGAAATTTGTAAGTGGGTGAAAGCGATGGACTTAGCGGAAACGGTTAATCGTGAAGTTGCTCCAAAGAAAGCGAAATTGGAGGAAGCTGAAACGAAATATCAAACGACAATGGAACAATTGAAGGAGAAACAGAAACAATTGAGTGATGTTCAAGAGAAATTGGAGAACTTTCGAGTCCGATTAGAATTGCAGGAAACGGAGAAAGATAATTTAGAACGACAAGTAACCGATTGCAAGAAGAAGTTAGTGAGAGCTGAACAATTGATTGGTGGATTAGGTGGTGAGAAAGATCGTTGGATTACTCAGGCTGATCGATTGCAATTTCAATATGAGAATTTATTGGGAGATATTTTAGTATCAGCTGGAATCATTGCTTATCTGGGAATATATACACCAGGCTTTCGAGAGAAATGTATTGCCAGATGGTTAATTATGTGTCAAGAAAAGAAATTACCTTGTATACCACAACATTTCTCATTGAACAGTGTACTGGGAGATGCGGTACAAATACAGTCGTGGAATATCGCTTTCTTACCAAAAGATTCATTTTCCATCGATAATGCCATCATCGCTTTCAAAGCACGAAAATGGCCATTAATGATCGATCCACAATCACAAGCCAATCGATGGATAAAACGATACGAACGAGAGAATCAATTACATATCGTCAAATTTACCGATTCTGATTTTAATCGTCATCTCGAAAATTCAATCACTTTCGGCCATCCGTTATTATTGGAAAATATTGGCGAGACGGTTGAACCGTCATTGGAACCGATTCTTCTCAAACAAACCTTCATTCAAGGTGGAACTCAAATGATCAAACTGGGAGAAGATGTTCTCGTTTATTCACCAGATTTCCGTCTTTATATGACGACTAAATTGAGAAATCCACATTATCTTCCTGAGATTTCAGTGAAAGTGACATTAATAAATTTTATGATTACACCCGATGGATTAGAAGATCAACTTTTAGGAATAGTAGTAGCAAAAGAAGATCCTCATCTCGAACAACAACGTCAAGAGAATATCATCGTTACGGCGAATAATAAACGACAATTGAAGACGACAGAAGATGAGATTCTCTCCATTCTCTCGTCACCCGAAGGAAACATATTAGAAGACGAAACTTCAATTAACGTACTAAAAGAGGCGAAAACCATTTCGGATGACATAAATCGTAAACAAACGATTGCTGATGAAACGGCTAAAAAGATCGATACTGCTCGTCAAGAATATCGACCAATCGCTAAATATTCGTCAACGTTATTCTTCTGTTTAACCGACTTGCCCAATATCGATCCGATGTATCAGTATTCGTTAAATTGGTTTGTCGGTTTGTATGAGAATTCCATTTCGAATTGTCGACGAGGCAGAGTAATGACGAGACATTTGAGAAACTTACAAGAACATTTCACCGCTTCTATCTATACGAATGTTTGTCGTTCCTTATTCGAGAAACACAAACTAATCTTCTCATTTATCATGTGCTCAAATATTCTGATGGCTGAGAACGAGATTGATAAAGATGAATTTCGATTTTTATTGACTGGTGGTGTTGGTGTCACTTCAACCGAACCGAATCCCTGTGAATCCTGGTTATCTAATCGATCATGGAGAGAGATTTGTCGTTTAGAGGAATTGAGTAGATTTAAAAATTTCAAGTTATTTCGTCAAATTTATCATTTTTTTCCATCAATTAATGATATTTTAGGAAAAGTTTTAAAAACACACTTAATGATTGGAGAGATATCTATGAGAACGTTGAACCACATTTGACACGATTCCCAGGCGAATGGGATACATTGACATATTTTCAGAAAATGATTATTATGAGATGTATTCGACTAGATAAAGTTATTCGCATTTTTTATTCTCTTTATTAATCATCCAATTAATTAGGTCATCAATATGATCCAGGAGTATATTACGAAAAAATTAGGTGCAAAATTCATCCAACCACCGAACTTTAATTTAGCTCAATCATATTCCGATTCGACCGCACAAATTCCTCTATTATTCGTATTGTCACCTGGTGCAGATCCGATGTCACAATTACTCAAATTCGCGAAAGATAGTAATGTGGAAGGTGATCGATTTCATGCCATATCTCTTGGTCAAGGACAAGTTATTTTGATCCATCCAAATAATTTCCATCATCTATTGATGTGATAATGATATTCCAGGGACCGATTGCTGCGAAGATGATAAAAATGGGATTGAGAGAAGGTTATTGGATTTGTCTCCAAAATTGTCATCTGGCTGTATCATGGATGAGTGCATTAGAAAAAATTTGTGAGGATATTTCAACGAATAGTGACATTAACAGTAACTTCCGTTTATGGCTTACCAGTTACCCATCTCCGAAGTTTCCAGTTACCGTCCTACAAAACAGTGTGAAAATGACGAATGAATCACCAACTGGTATACGACTGAACATGCAACAATCTTATTCGAATGATCCAATATCTGATGGAGATTTTTTCGAAAGTTCTGATGAATCAAAGATAAATGTTCATTTCATTCGATTCTTATTTCGAACATTAAATTTTTTTTAGGTTTGGTGTCGACTATTGTATGGTTTGTGTTTCTTCCATGCACTCATATTGGAAAGGAGGAAATTCGGTCCTCTTGGCTTCAATATTCCTTATGGATTCAACGAATCCGATCTCCAAATTTCAGTACGACAATTAAAAGTCAGTTTTATTCCATTCCATTTTCATCATATCGTTTCAGATGTTTATTGACGAATATGAGGACGTACCATATGATGCAGCGAAATATATGACGGGAGAATGTAATTATGGTGGTCGTGTCACGGATGATAACGATCGACGATGTTTATTAACCATACTAAATGATTTCATTTCGATGCATGTGGCGAAAACAGAAAATTTCCCATTATCTCCAAGTAAAAACTATTTAGTTCCCACCGTTGTAACATATTCGGAATTTATGGAATATATTCAAGTTATATCCTTATGATTATTTTGTACTTCCAACTTAATAATAGGAATTACCCGCGGAAGATAATCCTGAAGTTTTTGGAATGCATGACAATGTCGATATCTCGAAAGATATGGCCGCCACAACCAGTTTATTCGATAACGTCATTCTTGCGATGACTTCGGCCATTAGCGCATCTGACAAAAAATCCCCAACAGAAGAAGAAGATGAGGCTGATAGTAGTAAGAATAAGTTGGAAGAAATAGCGTCTGATATTCTAACGAAAGTACCGCGAGAATTCGATATCGAACAAGCGACTAGTAAATATCCGGTGACATATGGTGAAAGTATGAATACAGTTCTAGTACAAGAAATGGCAAGATTTAATCGGTTTCCATTTTCACAAACACAATAATTTCTCATTTCAATAATTTTGAAGTTTAATTGCAATCATTTATTCCAGTCTCATCAACGTCGGAAAAGCGTCGAAAGGTCTGATAGTAATGAACGCCGAACTAGAAGAACTCGCCCAAACATTAGTGATTGGTTGAATTAAGAATAAAATTGTTTTGTTTCAACTATATTTTTCTAGGAAAAATACCTAATATGTGGGCTCAACGTTCTTATCCATCACTGAAACCGTTGGGCAGTTACGTACTAGATTTAGTCGCACGCTTAAACTTCTTCCAAGTTACTTCTCCAATTCCATAATGAAAATTGTTAACTTCTCACAGAAATGGTTTGAGAATGAACCACCGGTCACCTATTGGATTTCCGGTTTTTATTTTACCCAGGCCTTTCTTACTGGTGTTCGGCAGAATTACGCACGAAGTGAAAAGATACCAATCGATCGTTTGACATTCCAATTCCAAGTTAACATGCTTATATCTTCCAATTAAACGTTTCCCATTTCCATCATAATAGACGCTTAAATCATTTACAATGAGTGACAAACCGAAATATGGAGCATATGTCAACGGTCTCTTTTTAGATGGGGCCAGATGGGATGTTGACCAGTTCACTTTTTCTATTAATTCATCCTAAACGATTATTTGATATGTTTAGCAATATTTTGGCAGAACAAAAACCGAAAATTTTGAATGAAGCAGTTCCTGTCATTTGGTTGAAACCGACGGAAATCGATTCGAGAGATAAAGTTATCATCGGAAACTCATACGATTGTCCTCTCTATAAGACGAGTGAACGTCGAGGCACACTTTCCACAACTGGTCATTCCACTAATTTCGTTTTAATGGTCAGTCTAAAAACGAAGTTGCCCAGTAGTCATTGGGTGAAACGGGGAACGGCTCTCTTATGTCAATTGGATTCTTAATCCCAACAAATTTCAACGACGAAACATTGAGAATTTTTCAATTTTAAGCTGACGACATAATTTTCGAAAATAAAATCATTATCTCTGTTAATCCAATTAGTGACATTTCTGATTTAAAAAAATTTCAAAATTTTCAATTTCGAAAAAAAACGAAAATTTCTCATTTCACTTTATTCTTTTGATTCGTGAGATATGTGGATCTTCGCCTCCTCCATCATTGTTGGGATCGTCACAATGGTTCTGTGCGAGTACCTCCACAATTATATGGGGAGAGAACCGTTTCTCTTCACCACCGACGAATTATCTTTATGTGATGGAAAGAAATCAGATTGTCTCCAATTGGCATTCTTAGGAACGGTATATGATTTGAATACAGAGAAAGGTCGACAACATTATGGTCCGGATGGACATTATAACATGTTTACAGGACGTGACTCCACTTTGGCATTTGTAACGGGAGATTTCGATAAGGATTTAACCGATGACATTTCGAAATTGAAAAGAGCCGAATATCCGATTATTGTGAATTGGGTAAATTTTTACGAGAAACATTATCGAAGTGTTGGAAGAGTGATCGGAAGATTTTATGATGAGGATGGTAAGAAAAGTGAAATTTTGAAAGATATGGAAAAATATCAGAAAAATTTGGAGACGAGTTCCGATGAGATGGACGATGTGAATCCGAACGATTATATGCAATGTGAAATTAGTCGAGAGAAGAAACATGTAATTTATTCTTGTGCCAAGTTCACTTTTCTCATTAAAGCTTTTCATTTTATTTCTTTTTCTAAATAATTTCCTTCAACAGGGAATCGAATAATCATGTTCCTCGGATTCTGATGGTGAGAGATAAGGAGCATTGTATTTGTTTGAAGAAGGGCGAAAAAATGAAGGAAAATATGAAGATGATGAAAGACTGTACAAAAATTGATAGTTCCATATGTTATGTTCATTTATCTTAATTGGTGATGGACGAATGTCGTAAATGAGTGAGAAGTGAATTACATTTCTGCCATTTCCATCGCAATCTCTTCACATCATTTGACAACTTCCAATATATTTCTTTTAATAATTTCTCCAATTTCTCTTTATCATTTCCTTCCGTCGCGTCAATTTTCTTGATGAATAAAAGTTTATCAAAATTCTCCTTGAAAAAATGAAAATTAATTAATAAAAATAAATTAAAGTAAAAATTGAACTTTGACAAATAATTTGAGAATGATGAGAGATACATCATAATCATTTTCATTCCATAATTGAAGAAGAAAGAGTTTCAAGAACGATTGAATTGGAAGGAACATTTCCGAATGAATCTTCTCGTCACAATCGATGGGAAGTGAAAGATTTTCAACGATCGATATGATTTGTGTGAGAGGTAATCGACATAATTGATGGAATAATTCATTGAAATTTTTCTTTAATTTCTCTAAATCATTTTTATTTGACATACAACTCAACAATTTCTTTATCCAATCATTACCATGAAATAGATGAAGATAATTCTCTGATAACGATTCATTTATTTCTGATGAATCAATCATCATCTCCTCCTTAATATTATCATTCGTTGTTGTTGTTGTTGTGGTTGTTTGATAGAGGAAGAAAGGAGGTTTTTCCATTCGAAAAATTTGTGATGGATGAGCTTTATTCCTCTCTATCATTTCATCCCAATAGAGTAAACGAGAGAAATAATGAAAAGGATAATTAGAAATATGAAAATAATTATTCTTCGATTGATTTAATTCATTTTTTCTTATAATATTTATTAATTTTAATTCATTCTTTTCTTCTTTATTCTTCATCATCATCCTCTCATCAATTTTTAATTTCCAAATATTTATGTAATTACAATTAACATGTATACTCGCAATCATCGAATAAATGGAAGTGGACGATGAGAAATTATCGATATTACCACTCTCCATCGATTCATGTGAATGTGGTTTAGTTTCCTTATAACCACTAATCAATGATGGTGGTAATGATATAGAAGTAATTGGATCATCCAATTTCTGTTTGATGAGACGAATATTATCATAAACATTAAATATTTCCACATCTCCATTATTCATCGATATGAAGAGGAGAAGATGATTTGGAGACGATGAAATGGTTTTTCCTTCCGTTTTAACGATATTGAAATTAGGTAGAAATTTCATGGTGAACGGAATAGATGATATTGATGATACGGGAAATGTTCGAATGATTTCCATTGAATCGATATCGACAATTTTTATCATCGTCTTCTCATCATCCGAATGACAAATGGAAATATAATCGAATTTCTTACAAATATCGAACGAATAAATAATCATAATTCTTTCTAATCGAAATTGTCTTATCAATTTCTTCTTTTTCATAGTATTATCAAAGAGAAGAATGAGACCATTTGTCGTTATCACAACAAATCGACATGATGTGGAATCGAATGAAATAAATTGAATTTTTTCATTCTTTAATTTGGGTTTTATTCGAAACGAATCTCTTCCTGATTGGAGATTAAATGAACAAATATCATTCTCTTCATTCGCTAATAAAACATAACTGCCACAAACACTGATATCGAAATCGACAATTTTCAATTGACATTTTTTGTCAGTCGAGAAGAGATTTGATCCTCGACATTTCCTAAATATATTCCACGAACTTAACATTGTGGAAGATTGATGAAGAGAAATGCAATCATCCCACAGACTATATCGTCTCAAACAACATTTCGTTTTTGTGATAACGGGTGATAAGATGTCCTGATGGTGATAAAGATGATTTCTGAATTTCTCTGAATTTTCATTTTCTGCCGATTTTCCTTCATTGACTCGTTGATAAATATCTGATAAATAATTCTTCTTATTTTCTTTTTTCTTCAGTCTCAATGTCTCATCGTCGAATTGTTTCTGAATTGAATGACCAAAATTGAAATTGAAAATCGATCGATTCATATGGAAATATTTCATCATTCCATCATTCGATGTTGTTACGAGTGTATCATCCGAATGGAATGATAACGATGTTAATGGAGCACAATGTCCACAACGTTCAATATTGAGATCGAATAATTTCAAATGATTTTCCCCTTCCTCTAAATCATAATCACTCGAATAATATTTCCATAATTTTATGGAATTATCATTAGAATTGGTAATGAATCCCGTTCCATCAAACAATGGTGAAATGGAAAGAACTGGCGAACCAGTATTATGAACTTGTTTCTCAAAAATTATTATTGAACGTTCACAATCTACAACGATTATTTTTCCTGATGATAATCCCAAATAAATTTGATTCTCATCAAATTTATGAAATGCGGAAATTATCCGTCGATTTTCCAACACTTTAAATTGAAATAACATTTTATTCGTTCTCAAATTCAGGATGGTGACGACATGATGTTGAAGAACTAAAATACAATCGATTTGATTGATCATCATCAGAGAACTAATACAACCGAATTCCTTCAACATATCAAATTCAAATAAAAATTTATTCTTTTTCAAATTCCCCAATATGATATGACCATTATTCAAACTAATTACCAATTTATTGACATATGTAGGTGGTTGTATAATCGAAGTGATTCTTAATGAATTTCTTTTATTCTTTTTAATTTCTCCATCAGAATTGTCATCAGAATCATATTTTATTCCAATTTCTCCCAATATACATTCATTCACGAATGATAATGTGTGAAGTATATCATTCATTCGAAAATCGAAAAGATAAATTTCACCTTCTTTACCAACCAGAATAATCGTGTCAATTCCATATGGATAAATATCGTTGATAGATATGGGAAGGAGTGAGATATATCGCAAATATTGATTACTCACCATCGTCAATAATAATTGATCGATTAATATGAATTGATGTGCACCATTCCAAATGATTTTCTTTGCTCGACTCTCAACACCATTGAGATGATGAGGGAAGTGAGCGAAGAGGATGTCCAATGGCAATTGATTCGATTGACATCGAATTACCAATTTATCTGACTCATAAATATCGAACGAATTCAAATGTGTCAATGGAATAAAATAACGGCGTCCTCTCACTTCACCACCATCCAACAACGATATTGATCCGACTGTCTTTACTTTATTTAGCATCACGTTTTTTTTCTTAATCTTGCTTCATATGCTAAAAATTTGAATTTTTTAAATTATTCTCATTTAAACTGAAATCGATTAATCAAACATATTCTCCTATTTTTTACATTACTTAGTTTCAACTACTTTTTTTCTACCACTAGAAAAAGTGGAAGAAAATAAGATTCTTAAAGTTTCTACCTATTTTTATTGTGAACAATTCCTGGAAAATGAATCAACTATGAGACACTGTGAGAATTGTGCTCGAGAATAATTTAACTTTTCTTTATAAACGTTTCGCCACAACTGTCGTTGTTTGTGAAATATTTTAATTCTAATTAGTAGTTGTTAAATGTTCCGGTTTTTTCTCTCGCTCAAATATCAGAAGTGAGTTGAAGTTGAAATGATGAGTTTAAATTTTTTAGATGAGAGGACGTGGGATAATCATGGAAATTTTGTTGGTGCCCAAAAAATCAGATAATTATGAAATGAAACTATTTCTCTCAATTGAACATAACATATTTTCCAACTCTGAACATTCATATCGTAAGGAGATGGGATAGTTGGCGATAGTGTCTGATCCCATAAATGATATCCATTGATATGAATCGAAATTGGATGGCGGTTGATCACATTTGATACGCATTTCGTTACGAAAAGCAGAGAATGCATTATCAGGAAATACATATCGTCCTTTCCCATCCATCAATAATCGATGACCGATTTGTCGACTAATATATTTGTTGTGGATGTTCAAATCATAATAAGAATTAGATCGATGTAAATTGAGTTTGAGTCGTGAAATGATTTCAAGAAAATCGTTTGGACAATTCTTTAAGTAATCTCCTTTAAGATAATCGTCCCAAGATACGTTTTGGAAGAAATTCGATTTTCGTATATCATCGAAACTATTTGAGATAAAAATGAGGGAAATGATTAAGACAGATTTGCTAACCATTTAATACGGTAAACGGGATTGAAGAAGATTAATTGTGAAATTAATTGATAAAGATCTCGTTCAACCTTCACCGTCGTTTGGCGACCCATTGAAGAATTGAATAAGAATTCATATCGTTCATCCCATGGTGCTAACGGAATTGGGAAGTAATCCGGTTTCTCATAGAACAAACAATTTACCATAAGAATTCCTGCGTCATAATAGTCTTTACCGTTCTTCCGCCAA